>JAOQMS010044588.1:0-10152 GCA_027563885.1 Erythroxylum longipes | reverse complement strand
GAGTGCATAAATTGCATACTTTATTTATATGGTTGATATATATATTGGATGCATGATAAATTGTATGTTTTATATGTATGATATTTTACATGCAATTTGTGTTTGATGATACAAATGAAATTAAATCCCTCGTTAAAATATTAAGTACACATTGAGAACAGGATTGTTGTCTTCCATTGTTATAAGAATAAACCAGAGTTCTGTTTATTGTAGGCTTGTTGAGCAAACTCAAGGTTGCTTTAACCCGAACATGTTTAGTCTTATGATGATGGGTTCTACTTAACTAAATTTATGTGATTTGGTTGAGCAAACTCATGATCACATGAATTTAGAGGTAGGGTAAGGAACAATATATTAGATATGTTTTGGCAAGAGTTGTCACATAACGGATAGGAGTCACATGAGATGTGATTGATAAAGTTGTTATCTACCTAATTTAGGTCTAGTTGGTTTGTTGAGCAAACTCAAGATCAACTATATTTAAATGGGATCCTAGCCCACTAGAAATATTAAAGTAATCTTTCCGAATAGTAGTGAGGGCTATTATTTCGAATAAAATAGTGGGAGTAACCAAATCCATGATTAATGTCCTAATCTTATTTGGTAGTCATGGCATATAATTGATTACTTGTTTTTCTTACATTTAAATTTTGTTCTTATTGTAATTTACCTTATTTAGTATAGTTGATGCTTAGTGAACTCAAGTTCTTGGATGTAGGATATGTTTGAGAAGTGTTCTCAAAAGTTAGATAGAAAATTGTATGTCTATTATGTTATTATGCTATAATCCTTGTTGAGAATTCGGTGACAAAGTTTTAGAGATATGTCAAAATCATATAGATGACAAAATTTATTGACATTTTGAGTTGACAAATGTCTCATAAACTTTGAAGATGACATGTAAGATGTATGTCAACAACTGCTGACTTCTTAGTCTCCAAATTCAACTGCTATTAACATGATATTAGAAACATAATAAAGTCTTAAAACTGTACAATATGAAAGGAAAAAAAGTAAATAAATTGAAATTAACAACTAAACCAAAAATGTCTTAAAACCGTACCAAAAATAAAACTGAAACAAAACTAAACCAAACTAAATGACAATAAGCTTGGCAGGCCGTCACACTTTCTTGGGCTGCATTGTGGCTTCTAATTCTTGCACAATTGCATCTTCACAAATCAGGACCTTAAAGTCCCCCAAACGTTTCAATAAGGCTTGACATTTCAGAAAATTATTCAGCCCAATTTCTTCTTTCATAACTTGCTCAGCCACATTGTCTTGCTCTTGTTCTTCATCTTCTTTTTCTTCACCAAGAGCAATTGCTTCAATGTCTTGAATAGCTAGCCTGGATGGTCCTACATCACTAAATGTTCAACTTCACATTTAGTATTGAATTGCTAAATAAGAATGGTATTTATCATGCTTTATCATCATTAAATGGAGTAATGATCTTACCATTAAAAAGTTTAATGGTTGTCTTTTAATGATGGCATATAATGTAACCTTTTAGCATTCATTTGATTAAAGATGAAAGAGATGCATTTGATGGATCATCTTCCTTCTTTCATCACTAAAACTGAAATTGACATGTTATTTTAGGTTATTGGTCTTTTCATATATCCATCTTAAAACAAATTAGAAGAGCCTCATTTAATGGCTTCTTTATGTTTTTTGATTAAAGAATGAAGTGATGCATTGGATGCTTACTACTTTCTTTCTTTTCATGCATAATCGAAATTGACAAGGTGTAAGAGAGGTTTTCGTGCATTTTTTTACTCTCTCTCGTTTCTTGCATGTGTTATTCGAAATTTTTATGAGAGGTGTCTCATCATTGGCTTCTTTCTTCTAAGAAAAATCTCCTCCAAATATTTCTTCTCCTTTCCCACCAAAGGATCTTGTTAACCAAGTTGTCCAAGAAGAAAAAGTGGTAGATCAGATTCGTTGAGGATACAACAACAAGAAGAGGCTACATTAACAAAAGAAAGTATTCAAAAGCAAGGCTAAAGCTAGGAGAGGATACAAGATGGAGAGGATAGCACAACGAGGAGTTAAAGCTGTAGCAAAGGAGTCGGTAATATAATCTCCATCTTGTTCTTTTGATAACTATTTTCTATATATTGTATCATATATGGCTTGGCATGTTGATTTGGTTATCTTGCTTCCACTGTGTTTGGATTTCTAAAAAAGTTTTGAAATCTACCATTTTAGCCAAATCATGAATTCTTCATCTTCTAATCTAACAGTTGCTGGGCACTTTCACTGAGAAAAAACCCATTGGCACATCTTTAATGTGAAAAATAACCCATTGGCATGGTTACTGGGCAACTTCAGTGAGAAAACAGTTCATGGGCACATCTTTGGTGAGAAAAACAATTGGTTGGCATGGTCGCTAGGCACCATCGGTGAGCCAAACAACCCATTAGTACAGTCATTGGCCACTTTCGGTGAGTAAATAGCCCATTGTAATTGTTTCTAGGCACCTTTGGTAAGAAAACAACGAATTTTAATAGTTACTGGGTAGCTTCGATGAAAAAACAACCAGTTAGTGTGGTACATGGACACCTTTGGTGAGTAAAACAAACCATTGACATTATTGCTTGGCACCTTAGGTGAGCGAAACATCTAGTTGGCATGATCGCTGGGCACCTTTGGTGAGGAAAACAAACCATCTACGCAGTCGCTGGGCACTTTTGATAAGAAAACAACCCGTTCACACAATCTCTAGGCACTTTCTCTGAGAAAACAACCCATTGCCACATCTTTGGTGGGCAAAACAGCCCGCTGGCATGGTTGATGGGTACCGTTGGTGAAAAAATAGTTCGTGGGCACATCCTTGGAGGGCAAAACAACCAGCTGGCATGGTTGTTGGGCACATTTGACGAGCAAAACATATCATTTACACAATGGCTAGGCACTTTTGGTGAGTAAATAGCCCATTATAACAATTACTGGCCAAATATGGTGAGAAACACAACCCATTGTAACAATCACTAAGTAGCTTCAATGAGATAACAACCAGTTGGCATGGTTGTTAGGCACCTTTGTTAAGCAAAACAACTCTTTGGCATAGTTGCTGGGCACCGTCAATGAGAAAACAACTAGTTGGCATGATCGTTGGGCAACTTTAGTGAGGAAAACAACTTGTTGATACAGTCGCTGGGAATTTTCGATAAGAAAATTGCCCATTAGCATGGCCGTTGGGCACCTTTAATGAGAAAAAACTAGTTTACATCATCGCTCAGCACATTTGGTGAGCAAAAGAATCCCTTCACACTGTCGGCAGGCACTTTTAGTGAGAAAATAACCTATAGGCACATCTTTGGTGGGCAAAACAACCACTAGCATGGTTGTTAGGCAACTTCGGTGAGAAAACAATCCGTTGGTGTAGACGTTGGGCACCTTCAGTGAGCAAAATGAACCGTTGAAACAGCCACGGCCACTTTCGGTAAGTAAACAATGACGATCGTTGGGCACCTTTGGTAAGAAAACAACCAATTGTAATGGTCATTGGGCAGCTCCAATGTTAAAACAACCAGTTGGCATGGTCGTTTGGCACGTTCAGTGACTAAAACAACCCTTTGATGTAGTAGTTGGGCACTTTCATTTAGCAAAATAACTTTTGGTGTAATTGCAAGGTACCTTCAGTGAGCAAAACAACTAGTTGGCATGATTGTTGTGCACCTTTGGTGAGAAAAACAACTCATTGACATGGTCGTTGGGCATTTTCGATGAGAAAATTGCCCATTGGCACGGTCACTGGGCACCTTCCTTAAGAAAACAGCTAGTTGACTTGGTAGCTAGGAACCATTGGTGAGCAAAACAACTCGTTCATACAATCGCTGGGTATTTTCAATGAGAAAACAACACACCGACATGGTTATTGGGTACCTTCGGTGAGAAAATAGTTCAATGAGAAAAACAACCAGTTGGCATGGTTATTGGGCAACTTTGGTGAGTAAAACAACCGTTTGGCATAGTTGCTGGGAACTTTTGGTGAGCAAAACAACCAGTTGGCATGATTGATAGACACTTTCCGTGAGGAAAATAGCCCGTTGAAAGAATCACTAAGCACTTTTCCTCATAAAATTGCCCATTGGCACGGCTGCTAGGCATCTTCGATGAGAAAACAACTAGTTGACATGGTTGTTGCGCACCTTAAATGAACAAGACAAACCATTCACACAGTCACTGGGCAAGTTCGGTGAGTAAATAGCCCATTGTAATGGTCGCTAGGCACATTTGGTGAGAAAACAACGCATTGTAATGGTCAATGGGCAGCGTCGATAAGAAAACAACTAGTTGGCATGGTCGTTGTGCACCTTTGGTGAGCAAAACAACCCATTCGCATAGTCACTAGGCACTTTTGATGAGAAAACTGTTCACCTGAGATAACACGCTCTAAGTTTTACTATTTATGACCTCGGTAAATTCCACAAATGCATGAGTTGTTTGCGTAGTACCTAAGGTGTCGATCCCACGAGGAAGAGAACTAGTCCTAAAATACTGCAGCTAAGTTCGCAATACCTAATTAAACAACTACTGCAGAAATTAAAATTATTCAAGAATCAAATATGATAAATTAAAGCACCGATAGAATGAACAAAAGCCAACTCACACAAATAATCCAAATTTCAACCTAGTAGTGACCAATTGAGAGAAAGGGGGGATTTATTCGAAATTAAAGAAAATCTACCTAATTATGAAATTTTTGACTTAACAGGCCTAGACGATCCTAGGGTGAGTTACTCTCTCAAGAGTTATAATTCTTAACCTTAATTGATAATCTCTAATTCAAATTATGGAAATTGTGATATCTCAATCTGTAATTGGTTTGAAACCTAAATTAGTTTTAACGTTGTCTACTAACCTATCGGGAATCTATGCTCGATCTCTCATTACACGACTCTACCTATTTGATTCAATTCTCTACGTATCGAGTTACCTAACTCTTGTTAACCTAAATCGATGATTTTCACTGGCTCACCCTCTCAGTTTATTGCCAAGTTATGAAGAATCAAATCGAATCACAATTAAATTGAATAAAACACAATTAAATCAATTTTATTAATCTCAAAAATAAAAACCCAAAGGTGAGTTTAGATAGAAAATTCAATATTTCTAATCAATCTTCAATTTTCATACATCAATGAAATCGAAATAAAAACTAGAAAATATGTTGGAATGGATCTCGGAGGTTACGACTTCAGGAAACCACCTGTTCCGAGAAGTACGTCGTGTCTATGTGCCTCTCTTCCTTCGTCTCTTTCCTCAATCGCCTTATCTCTATCTAGGTCTCTCTCAGATTTTCGACAAAATATCTCTTTTGCGTAGCTCTCTCTGCTCTTTAATCGTCTTTTGGCAGCTGTCACATCATGTTCTATTTATTTTGTGGAGTCCTAAGATCAAACTCGTGGTCAAAATGGTCCAAAAATCACTAAAAATTTGAGTTTTGGTGTCAACTCGACGCAGGGCACAATCGTAGCCCTGCCTACCACGATCGTGGATAACACTTTTTCCTTTCTGTCATGATCATGGCCTGAAGTGCATGATCATGGCTTGACTTGATGCTCTCTGTCACAATCGTGGCTCCTTGTGCACGATCGTGGCCTGGCTGACCCTGACTCTTCCTCTTCTGTCACGATCGTGGCCACTGTACACGATAGTGGCCTGTGTCTTTTAGCCCGAAACTCTTCAGATCTTCATTGTTCTCCCCTGTTTACCCTGTAACACTAGCACACACATCAAATATTCAAACTAATCCATAAAAACACTTAAACATAAAAACTAATCTAGTTAAACCCTAGATGCATATTCGACACTCAATTTAACACCAAATGCGTAACAAATTAAACCCTAACACATCATGCAAAACACTACTATCAAAAACAACCCATTAGCACATCTTTGGTGCACAAAACAATCTGTTGGCATTGGTGTTAGGTAGCTTGGGTGAGAAAACAGTTTGTTGAGAAAACAACCAATTGGCATGATCATTGGGAACCTTTGGTGGGCAAAATAACCCTTTGGCTTAGTTGCTGGGCACCTTTGGTAAGCAAAACAACTAGTTGTTATGATCGTTGGGCACTTTTCGCAGAGTAAATTGCCTATTGGCACGATCGTTGGGCACCTTTGATGAGAAAACAACCAGTTGACATAATCACTAGGCGCCTTGGGTAAGCAAAACAACCAGTTCATATAGTCACTAGGCACTTTCAATGAAAAAACAACCCATTCGTACATCTTTAGTGGGCAAAACAAGTTGTTGACATGGTTACTGGGCACCTTGGGTGAGAAAACAATTTGTGGGCACATTTTTGGTGAAAAAAACAACTAGTTGGTATGGTTATTGGATGAGGAAAACTACCCACTGAGATAATCACTAGGCACTTTCTGAGAGTACATAGAACATTGTAACGGTCATTGGGTACCTTTAGTGAGAAAACAACGAATTGTAATGGTC
This sequence comes from Erythroxylum longipes, assembly GCA_027563885.1. NCBI lineage: Eukaryota > Viridiplantae > Streptophyta > Magnoliopsida > Malpighiales > Erythroxylaceae > Erythroxylum > Erythroxylum longipes. The sequence goes on along the minus strand of JAOQMS010044588.1, from coordinate 3,689 downwards.
ACTGGGTAGCTTCGATGAAAAAAAACCAGTTCGCATGGTCCTTGGACACCTTTGGTGAGCAAAACAAACCTTTGGCATAGTTACTAGGCACATTCGTTGAGCAAAACAACCGATTGGCACAACAGTAGGCACTTTTGGTGAGAAAATTACTTATTAACACGGCGGCTGGGCACATGTTGTGGGAAAAAAACTAGTTGACATGGTCGCTGGGATCCTTCGGTGAGCAAGACAAACCGTTCACAAAGTCGTTGGGCACTTTCAATAAGAAAACAACTCATTGCCATATCTTTGGTGGGCAAAACAGTTGGCTGGCATGGTTGATGGGTACCTTCGGTGAAAAAACAATCCATGGGCACATCCCTGGTGAGCAAAACAACCAGTTGACATGGTTGTCCACCTTTGGTGGGCAAAACAAATCATTGACACAGTCGTGGGGCCATCTAGGTGAGTAAATAGCACATTGTAATAGTACATCTTTGGTGAGAAAAAGAACCAATTGGCATGGTCACTGGGTGCCTTTGATGAACAACACAACCCATTGACACAGTCACTGGGCACTTTTGGTGAGTAAACAATCCATCGTAATGGTCGATGGGCAGGTTTGGTGAGAAAACAACGAATTATAATGGTCACTAGGTATCTTCAATGAAAAAACTGTTAGACTGCCTATGGCCCGAGAATTCACAATACACAGCGGAATGGACCATAGGGCTTCATGTCTTATGCCTTGATTAACTGAAAACTACACAACAAGAAATGTAATTGAAATTACATCTTGATGCATGCGGATTAGAATTCTTTTCAGATACGTTGATGATGCAACTCGTGAACGTCCTCTACCGGTATCCACGCGAGGATGAACAATCCGGGTAGCGGCTAATGTGTGCTAGCATGTTCTAAAACACTTTTGAACACCGCACAATTTTCTCTCGAAAAAAGAATGAGTAGTTAGATCTAGGTGGCTAGGGTTTTTCGTGTCTTCTAATGAGAAATAAGTTCTTTATTTATAGAGAAACCCTAATCCCTATTCCTATTAAGAATAAGAATATCATAATCCTAAACCCATTAGGATTATGGAAGCCCAATAAGTTTCAGCCCATATTATATCTCATATAATAAAATCCTGACAACTTAATTCAATCTAACCCAATAAATATATCCACATATATTTATTTAGTGCCTAATAAATTAGGCCCAAGAGAATAACCCCAAATCGTATCAATCGTTTGATGTTGGTAATGGGCTTGATCACACTTCAAGGCCCATAAGTCATAAGCGGACTCTAGCAAGACATTATGATTACCTAAATAAAATGAGGATCGATAATCCGATTTAACCTATAACCATGGTTACAAACGCAGTCCCTTGGTAACACGATATCAAGAGTAATCATAAGGCATGGTACATGTCAACCTTTGATTAATCATAGTTTCTTAATTCCCAAGTTGACTGACTATAACAAATGACATGGATGACTCCTCATCAATTCATTTGAGCATGGCCATGCATTTCTTCACTCATACTTATCAAGAGGTTCAAATGATATCTTTCTAATTTAAGATAGGTACAAATCCCATCTATGTCATTCACATCCCTCCACATGGTTCATCTAATGTCAAACAAAAGACTACTTGTTATCCGGTTAAAGATTACTTAGTCTAATGTCAAAACATTGAATTCCTCATTTAGGGAACCATGATGACTTTAGGTCAAAGGACTAAAGTCAAACTATATTAAGAATCACTAATGACATGAAACCATATAGTGTTCTCTCTGTGGGTTGGTCCAACATATGTTCTCTAACATACATCAATGTATCAGATTTGATAACTTATATCCATGATCAGTAAAACGTGATCATCAACCAGAACACATACTAGCCTTAATTCATTATTGTTCCACCAATAATGATCGACCAGGGACAGTTTAGAATAGTATTATAATGCTTATGGTTTTACTATCAAGTCACGTACTTGATGACATAAGCCTAATACTATTCATGCAATGAAAATCACACTACATAAATGATATACATGCATATATAAAATAATACCTCATAATATATAAATAATAAATCAAAATGTCAATACAAAAGTCACATATGACCATTGGCCTAAGGCACACTACTAGCAATCTCCCACTTACACCCCAATTGGTCAAATATCTAATACCCACGGACCTCGTATGACTCTAATGCTTAGGTTGTGGAAGAGGCATAGTAAGTGGATTAGCAATGTTTTCATTTGTACCAACTTTGCATATCTTCATGTCTACTCTCCCAATGATCTCTCTAATCAGATGGAAACGTCTGTGTATGTGTTTGGATCTATGATGTGATTTTGGTTCTTTAGCCTGTGTTATAGCCCCATTATTATCATAATAAAGGTCTATAGGACTTACAATACTAGGAACAACTCCAAGCTCAGTGATGAACTTCCTGATCTATATAGCTTCCTTAGCTTCATCCGAGGTAGCAACGTACTCAGCTTCAATTGTAGAATCAGCAATAGTGTCTTGCTTTGAACTCTTCTAGCTCACTGCACCTCCATTCAAACAGAACATAAAACCTAATTGTGATCTAAAATCATCTATGTCAGACTGAAAACTAGCATCAGTGTAACCATTTACAACTAGCTCTCCTTCAAGTCCTCCATAGAATAGGAATATATCCTTAGTTTTTCTCAAGTACTTAAGGATATTCTTGACTGCTATCCAGTGACTCTCACCATAACTAGACTGGTATCTACTTGTTATGCTCAAAGAATATGCGACATCTGGTCGAGTGCATAACATGGCATACATGATAGATCCAATCACAGATGCATATGAAATCTTACTCATGCACTAAATCTCTTTACCTGAAGTAGGAAGGTCCTTCTTAGAAAGCTTGATTCCATTTGACATAAGCAAGAATCCTCTCTTGGAATCTTGCATACTAAACCTCTTAAGTACCTTATCTATTTATTTATTCTGACTTAAGCCTACAAGCTTTCTTGATCTATCTCTATAGATCTTATTGCCTAAAACATATGCAGCCTCACCTATGTCTTTTATTTAAAAACATTTCCTTAACCAAATCTTGACACTCTGTAGGGTCAGAATATCGTTTCTCATGAGCAATATGTCATCAACATATAAAGCTAAGAAGACAACAGCGCTCCCACTAACCCTTTTGTAAACACAAGGTTCATCTTCATTATTGATGAATCCAAACTCTTTGACAACTTCATCAAAACGAAGATTCCAGCTTCTCGATGCTTGCTTCAATCTATAAATGGATCTTTGAAGCTTGCACACCTTTTTAGAATTATTAGGATGGACAAAACCCTCAGTTTGTATCATATATACATCCTCGAGTAAGTTCCCATTAAGGAAAGTTATTTTGACATCCATTTGCCATATCTCATAATCATAGTATGCAGTTATGGCAATAAGAATTCTAATGGATTTGATCATGACTACTGGAGAAAATGTTTCATCATAATCAGTTCCATGAACTTGTCGATAACCTAAAGCAACAAGTCTTGCTTTATAAGTGTGCACATTTCCATCCATGTCAAGTTTCTTTTTGAAAACCTACTTACGTCCAATGGTCTTCAAGCCATCAAACGAATCAATCAAAGTCCAAACTTGATTGTCATACATGGATTGCATCTCTGCTTTCATGGCCTCTAACCATTTAGTAGATT
>JAOQMS010044587.1:0-10155 GCA_027563885.1 Erythroxylum longipes | reverse complement strand
CTTCATGTCGAAGGTGGAAGACAACCATCCTTTCATGGTTTTCAACAAACTCAACCCATTACTTGCTATCAATATGTTATCCACATATAGAGTCATAATTGCAAATTTGGACCCAAAAGTGTACACATAAACAATGGTCTTCATACATCTTCAGAAAACCAAATTTTGTGATTGCATCATGCAACTTCAAGTACCGCGATCTTGAAGCTTGCTTAAGACTATATATAGACTTCTTAAGTCTACATACTTTGTGCTCTTGACCCTTTTCAACAAACCCCTGAGGTTGTTGCATGTAAATCTCCTATCTCAAATCACCACTGAGAAAGGCGGTCTTTACATCCATTTGATGCAATTCAAAGTACAAATAAGCCACAATAGCAAGTAATAATATGATGGAATTGAATTTCACAATAGGAGAGAAGGTATCCTTAAAATCTACACCCTCCTTCCGGGTGAATCCCTTGGCCACCAATCTGGCCTTGTACTTTCCAATAGTACCGTCAAAATTCAATTTTATCTTGAGAACCTACTTGTTCCCAACAGCCCTTCGCCTAGGAGGTAATTCGGCTAAGTCCCAAATCTCATTGAGATGCATCAAATTCATCTCATCTTACATTGCCATTAGCCACTTCTCTTTGTGAACACCTTCAAGAGCTTCTTTCATATTACTTGGTTAATCCATCTTAGATGACAACAAGTTTGCCCCACTTCCCTCCAAAATCCACCATTCTTTTGGTGGTCCAAATTGCCTATTTGAACGTCTCAAATTAGGCATGGGAGGATGCCCTATAGCCTGATCATGTGGTTCTTGAAATTTTTCATCAAGAACTTGTTGTTCATTAACAAGTAGGGATGCAGGAGGCACTTGAACAGCCTCTTGTTGAGGAACTTCTACCGTGGAAGGTGTGGTCAATGGTGCTTCCAAAAAACTAGACTGACCTTGCACAAAGGTCTCAACCAACACATCTAAATCACAAGATTCACCAACTTTAGGGAAGTCATCCTCAATAAAGTTGGCATTTCTTGATTCAAAGACATTTTCAATCTTGAGACTTACATCTAAGATCACATATTCCTTAGAATGCTCAAAATAACCAAGGAAGACACTTTCTCCCTCTAGGGCCTAATTTCCTAATAGGGTGATTTGCAGCACGTACATAAGCTGCACATACCTAAGGACGAAGATAGCTTAAGTTAGGGGTTTTCTTCGACCATAACTCATATGGTGTAGAATCAATAGATTTAGAGGGCACTCTATTCAAAATATGTGTTGCATTAAGCAATACATCGCCCCAATAGGCAATATCCAAGTCGGCCTTAGCCATCATGGATCGCACCATATCCATAAGAGTCTTATTCTTTCTTTCGACGACTACATTTTATTTTGGAGTCCAAGGAAGTGTGAGTTGCCTTACAATGCCCTTTCGGTCACAAAAATGCCTTAAAATCATATGACATGCACTCGCCACCATAATCAGTCCTCAATGACTTGATCCCCTTAGCTAATTGATTCTCCACTAAGTGCAAGTATGCTTCAAAGCACCTCAATGCTTCACACTTGTACTTTAGTAAGAACACATCGGTAAATCAAGTACAATCATCAATGAATGTGATAAAGTATCTAAACCCAAGTCTAGATACAATTCTCATTGGTCCATAAAGATCGGAGTGAACTAATTGTAAAGCTTCTTTACTTTTAGTTGCCTTGCCTGCTTTCTTGTGGCCTTGCCAATAAGACATGATTGGCAACTTGGTATAGATACCTTGGAAAATGATCCAAGTAAGCCACGTGTGGCCAACTTAGTCATACTTTCTTGTACAATGTGTTCCAAATGCTCATGCCAAGTCATCTTAGTAGTAACCTCGGTTACATAGCAACTAGAAGTAGCAACACTCAAGTTCAATTCAAACAACTCGTTGTTTACTAAATAGGAACACACAACTACATTATCTTTAATAATATCCACAGATTTACTAAAGAAATTCAAGCAATATCTGAACTTTAACAAGGAACATACAAAAACCAAGTTTCTACTAATCTTAGGCACATATAGAACATCAATTAACAACAAATGTCCATTGTTCAAAGGAACTCTACAAGTTCCTATCCCTTCTACTTCAAGGCTTGCATTGTTCCCTACAGAAACATGCTTTGCTCCCTTTGGCAACTTCGCCATGAACTAAGAATTTTCTTTGGCTACGTGGTTCGTTGCTCCTCGAATCTGTAATCCACAAACAATCAGATTCAGTTAAGTACTTGCATGACACAACATGCACAAATGAAGTAGAAAAGGGATCATGTACCTTAAGAGGTGCTTTGAACTCATTTGCAAAGTGTCCCTTATTTCCACAATTAAAGCACTTGGGTTTGTTGCACTTCTTGAACTTTTCAAGGTGGCACCGTTCCCATTGTCTTGACCATCCTTCCTTTTCTTCTTCCCTTTAAACTTGTTCTTGTGGGGAAAGGAAGTTCTAGCAACATATGCCTTTGAATGTTTCTTCATGACTATCACCTCTGCCTCTAGTAAAAGGTGCCTTGCAATGTCATCAAATGACTTGATTTGAGAGTTGTGGCATAAATTGACCTTCATCAATTGCCACTCTTCATCAGGCAAGGAATGGATTATTGCTTGAACTTGTTGCTCATTAGTGAGCACATGACCAGTGGATTTGAGTTGATGAATCATACGTGACATCTCATGTAAGTGGGCACTCACGGTGTGGTCAGCCCTCTTACTATAATTCTCAAACTTGAGAATCATAGCTCTTTGTTTCTCCAAAGAAACATCTCCATACTAAGTCTTGCCCGAATCCCATATGGCTTTGGCCGACTCAAGCATAGAGAAATCCACCATAAGTTCACAACCATGGTACTCAAGAGAGTAACACGAGCCATAGAATCTTTCTTCTTATATGCCTCATAGGTGTTAGAGTTTCCTCCCACCACTAGTGGCTTGACTGTATGGAAGAGCACATCAAATGTGTCTTGTTCAGTTAAGATGAATTGAACCATTTGTTGCCAAATGGGTAATTATCTCCATCAACCTTGAAGTATTTATTTAATTCAGCAACTATATTCTTACATGCCATCTACATTGATGCAATTATCACATGTAAGTGCATTTCTACCATAACAAGACTTAATCAAGCAACATGCACGAGAAACAACTATTTCATGCTAAAACATAGCAAAAGAAATGCATATAGCATTCAATTAGAAATATTTCAACATGGTTTCATTGTTTCATAAAACATGTTCTCAATAAAGCCTTCAATTTAGCATGACAACTATCACACATAGAACATATAGCAACAAATATGTTCACATGCCATTATCATGATTGCACTAAAAAAAATACCAACATATTAGTATGTCACTTTTATGATCATAAAATCATTTGAAATGATGCTTTCAACCTAAAGCTCCAATACCATTTATTGATTTTATATCATAACTCAAACAAGAAATATCATGATTTCATAAGTATACAAGATCCTACGCATGTCACTAAGAAGGGTAGGATGATACACTAACTTGAAATGCAGCAGAATAACTCCTTGTATGTTTGATGTTTTGCCTCCCTTGTGGAGATCCACTATGGCTTCTCCTTCTTCTCCAACTTGTCATGGTTAGAATGGATGGAGTAGACCGATCTCTCACAACGCACTAAGGTCGGAAGAGTTGTTAACTTGTGAAAGTAGCAATCCTATGGTTCACCCACAATGCTCTTAATAAGCTTAATAACTATTTTATGGGAGATTGCTTCAATGCATGAAGACTTAAAAGAAGAGTGTTTTCAACTCAAAGATGGGCAGAAGAGTGTAGTATTCAACCGAAGAAAAAAAACTCACCCAAAGGAATTATGAAATTCCCTTGTATAGGCCACCAAATAGTGCCTTTGAAGAGTCATGACTCTTCCAAGAGTTATGTCTCTTGGCGAAACATCATGACTCTTGGCCAAGGGACACATCCTTTGGTAAAGAGTCATCCATCTTCACTTAAAGTCATGATGGTACACTTATGACCATTCATTCTTGTACATGAACCCCTTTTGGTCAAATGGTCACAACCATTGGCCGAAACAACACATCCTTTCATCCAAAGTACACATACCTTGGTGAAAGGGTGTCATGTATGTTCATTCTAAGGCAAGGTACATGATGATCTTCCCTATTGGACAAAATCAACCCCTTGGCCTAATTCATCCTTTCTTGGCTGAATTCATATATCCATGTGGAGACAATGAACTTGCACTCTAAGTGCATGTATGGGAAGATGCATTATGGCATACTACAGCTCATGCTACACCCTAGCGTCCACTGTGCACTAAAGCACACTAGATTCCTTCATCTAGCACCATCAATTTTGCCCATTAAGCTTTGGGTTTTCAACTCCAACTCATGCTCCTCAATTAGCTCTTCTAGCTTAACTAGTGTGAACACATTTATAGCTAGCTTCAATTCCCAAGAACCAAAGATGAGCTAGGTAATCTCAATTGAGTCCAATTGAGCTTATCCCCAACTTTCTAGCTAGTAACTAGTTTTAATGAGCTCCCTCAAGCTCACCTTAAGCTAGCTTTAGGCATTTGAGCTAAGGGAAAGTCATGTCAAGCCACTTATAGCTTACATGAGCTTCACTGAGCTCCCTTAAGAGGGTTAGCTCCTTACATGAAATGCAAGCACTTTCGAATATATCTTCGTGCGTCAAAATGGAATTTGTAGCATACATAACAAGAGGGAGTGAAGTTGAGAGTAGTAAAAAGAAAAAAATAAGAGTGAAAAGAAAGGGGTGGATTAACTTCGGAGGAGAGAAAAAGAAGTAACTTAGAGTGGAGAGGAAAAAGGAGAAGATCAAAAGTGTGGTAAGAGAAAAATTAAAAAATATGTAATCTTTTATGAAAAAGAGTGTGATGTCAAGAAGGTTGTGTTTTCAACTAAACCAATTATTATAATATTGTACAAAGAGGCTTATTTTGATACTAACAAACTTAACATTAGTTTGCATAGTGTCACTGTTTCTTTTTTGTAGGAATTTGAGGACGTGCTTCTTGAAGATATTCCTAGTGGATTGCCACCTATTAGGAGAATAGAACATCAAATTGATCTTGTTCCTGGTGCTTCAATTCCAAACTGACCAGCTTATAGAAGTAACCCTGAGGAGACAAAGGAGCTTCAAAGGCAAGTTGAGGAGTTGATGGCAAAAGGGTATGTACGGGAGATTATGAGTCCATGTGTGTTGCCAGTACTTCTTGTGGATGGATCTTAGAGGATGTGTGTTGATTGTAGAGCTATCAACAACATAATGGTAAAGTACAAACATCTTATCCCCTAGGCTTGATGATATACTGGATAAATTACATGGATCACGTGTTTTTAGTTAGGTTGATTTGAAGAATGGTTATTATCAAATTAAGATGCGAGAAGATGATGAATGGAAAACTACCTTTAAGACTAAGTATGGTTTATATGAATGACTTGTAATGCCATTTGGTCTTACTAACTGACCAAGTACTTTTACTCTATTAATGAACCATGTGTTGCATGCATTCATAGGCAAATTTGTTGTCGTTTATTTTGATGATATCTTAATTTATATTAAGAATATGAATGAGAATTTAGAATATTTAAGATTTATTTTGAATGTTTTGAGAAAAGAGAGGTTTTTTTTTGCATGGATAGGATTGTTTTTCTTAGTTTTGTTGTAAGTGGGGTAGGTGTTGAAGTTAATGAAGAAAAGGTAAAGGCTATTTGAGAACGACTAGCACCTTATTCCATCACAAAGGTAAGAAGTTTCCATGGGTTGGCTAGCTTTTATGAGTGTTTTAAACATTTTAACACCATTGCAGCACCACTCACTAAAATTATAAAGAAAACTATTGATTTTAAGTGGGTTAATGATCAAGAGCATGCATTGAATTTGATTAAAGATAGGTTATGCTCAGAACCTTGTTTAGCATCGCCGAACTTTCAAAGAATTTAAGATTGAGCGATATGCTGGAGTAGGTGTTAGAGCTATTTTGATGTAAGAGAAGTGTCCAATAGCCTACTTTAGTGAAAAATTCAATGGTGTAGCTTTGAATTACCCAACTTATAACAAAGATCTATATGATTTAGCGAGGGCATTGCAAACTTGGCAACGCTACCTTTGGCCTAAGGAATTTGTGATACACACAGATCATGAACCATTAAAACATCTCAAGGGACAAGGTAAGTTGAAAAAAAGACATGACAAGTGGATGGAGTTCATTGAAACATGTCCATATGTCATAAAGTACAAGCAAGGTAAGGAGAACATTGTGGCTAATGCGTTGTCAAGGAGGTTTGCCTTACTTTCTAAACCTAAAGCAAAATTACTTGGTTTTGAGTATATTAAAGAATTATATGCTAACGACCATGACTTTTCTACCATATTTGGGGCATGTGATAATGGAGCATTTGGTAAGTTCTATAAGCATTATGGTTTCTTGTTTAAAGAATGTAAGTTGTGCATTCCTCAATATTTGTTAAAAGAACTTTTAGCGAGGGAGGCACATAATGGGGGTTTAATGGGGCATTTTGGGATTAGAAAAGCCTTAGATGTTTTGAGTGATCACTTCTTTTGGTCACACATAAAAAGGGGTTTAAAGAGACTTTATGAGAAGTTCATTACTTGTAAACAAGCTAAGTCTAAAGTTATGCCTCATGGTTTGTATTCTCCTTACCTATACCTAGTGAATCTTGGGTTGATATTTCTATGGATTTTGTTTTAGGTTTACTTGGGTCAAAAGAGGGAAAGGATTTTGTTTTTGTTATTATTGACAATTTCTCAAAGATGGCTTATTTCATTCCATGTCATAAAATTGATGATGCAACAAATATAGCTGACTTGTTCTTCAAAGACAGTTTTGGCATAACATTCCAAGGAGTATTGTTAGTGACAAAATGTGAAGTTCTTAAGGTACTTTTGGAAGACTTTAGGGACAAAGATCAGAACTAAGTTATTATTTTCAATGACTTATCATCCCTAAACCAATGGTCAAACTGAAGTTGTTAATAGGACTTTATCTACTTTATTACATGCCATCATATAAAGGAATTTGAAGAATTGGGAAAAGTGTTTACCTTACGTTGAATTTGCTCACAACATAAGTGTCCATTTGGTAAAAACTACTCTTCTTTTGAAGTTATGTATGGGTTTGATCCATTAATGCTATTGGATTTGATGCCAATACCAATTGAGGAAAGGATTAATTTGGATAGAAAGAGGAAGGCAGATTTCATCAAGGCATTCCATGAGAAAGTAAGGTTGAATATTGAGAAGAGGACCAAGCAATATGAAACTCAATATAATAAGGGATGGAAGAAAGTGATCACCAGGTTCGGGTTCATGTGTGCAAGGAAAGATTTCCACAATGAAGAAAATCAAAGTTGCATCCTAGAGGAGATGGTCCACTTCAAGTGCTTGCAAAGATTAATGTCAATGACTACACGTTGGATCTTCCAAGTGAATATGGTAATGTAAGTGCTACTTTTAATGTTGCTGATTTATCTCTCTTTGATACATGTGATGATTCAAGGAAGAATCCTTCTAAAGAGTGGGGGAATAATGAGAACCAAGCTGGTTTAAGCAAAAGCTCCCAAAGGATTCATTGAGCATTCAAGGAGGCCCAATTATAAGAGCTAGAGCCTAGAACACAAAGGAAGTGATAAATGGGCTAACTGAAGGGATATGGAGTAAACAAGTTCTAATTATCTTGGAAATAATTTAAGGCCCAATAAATCTGATTTGAGCTGAGTTAAGAAGCTCAATGTCTGTCTAAGTTATTCCAATCTATTCCAAACATTTTGAGACATGTTTGAATTGACCAAGATTTGTGAGAGACATTCAAAAACACGTGCAAGCCATCCCAACAAATTAGTAGTGGTTTTAGGCATCAAATAATGTTTTATGCATCATAAACGTTTTAAAGTTGTCTCAACAAATTATAAGTGATTTTAGGCATCAAATAATGTGTTTTCTTCTTGCTTCTTATCCAAACTAGTTGTTCAGATAGTGTTCACACTATGATAAGCTTTCATACTATGATTAGCTTAAATTGTGGGTGAATTTTGAGTCTGTTCAAATTATTCAATTATGGGTTTTCTTAACTTAGTTAGCTCAAAACTAATGCCAATAAAGGCAAGCACTGTATTGTTCAAGATAGTTAAAAAAAACCATAATTCATTTGAGTGAGGTTAATTTCTCTTTGGTTCTTATGGGTACTTCCGAATTTATCAAAATTATTATCTTCTAGCTTTCAAAACCTATCATGTACCTTTGGTTCTTGTGTTTTATAGACATGGGGTTAAGATTTATCTATCCTAAAACTTGTTTTATCTTTGCTTGGGTTCCTTGCTTCCATTGTGTGATTGTTGGGTTTCAAGGCTCATTCTTGAGCTTCACATCACTTTGTCTTGTGTTTACCTATGAGAAAAAGGGGAAGAGATTCTATTTTGTTATTGTAGATAGGTTTAGCAAGATTATACATTTCATTCCTTCTCATAAAATAGATAATGCCGCACATGTTGTGGGGTTGCTCTTTCAAGAAATTGTGAGAATACATGGCATTCCAAGGACAATATTGAGTGATAAGGTCGTGAAGTTTTTTTGCCACTTTTTTAAAACTCTTTGGAGCAAGTTAGGTACAAAGTTGTTGTATTCAACAACTTGTCATCCACAAACAGATGGAAATCTCTCTGCATTTTTTAGGAGCCATACTTCAAAGAAACTGATATGAACCCACTAGGTGACCTGCATTAGGAACACTTGATCCATTTGTTATACAAGCCCAAAATTTAAAAAAATAATTTGAACGATCATATTCTACCTTAAGGAAGTAAAGTCCTTAAAAACCTAATCTTAAGACGCCACAAACGTTGATCACTCCCTTGATAAATTAGATTTGTATTCCACCAAGAACACAAAAGAACAAGCAAAGCTTTTTGGAAAATACCTAAATTTTTATTAATAATAATGGTAATCCCATAATACAACATATGACCTTTTAAATAGGCATCATAATATCCTAGTCCTATAAAGGGTTTTCTTACCTATTCCTAGTTCATACCTAAGTAAGAAAGACCTAAATAAGAAAGTAAATCCTTAATTTTTAAGATACAAATCAGCCTTGAATGTGAATACCTCCTAAATTAAGGAAACAATCTGATTTATCTAGATATGGCAGGAATTATTAAGGAACAAATCTTAATAAGGCCTTACTCACACAAGAAGGTAAATTTGGGCTTAATTAAATCAACATAACCTGCCCACTTGCTTACTGCATCTTAATTAGGCAGATTGGCTTCTTTCAAACCCATGCGTGATGATTAGCCTTGTATCTTGGATTCCATGCTTTGTTCGCCATGCACTAAGTTTTTTCCAACATCTTGTACATGAAGATAAGTAATTAATCTTGGTAATGCCTTGGCACCTTGAAGAAAAACATCCTTTTCTTGCATCTCCATGATTAATTATTGGATCGGTGAATTATTAGGTCAAGCTGGATTTGGACCAGTGTAGACATATTACCAATGAATTTATAGTCGTCCCTATTAACCGCTCAAGCATCGACCCAAGAAGAATCAATTCCATACTTATTATATGAGTAATTATATTAATAATCCAAGATTAACTTCCTTTCGTAATACACTTGGCTTGGGGGGATGTCGCTTAGTTGGTAGAGCTCCACTCTTGCAATTGGGTCATTGTGATTACAGGTTGGATGGCTAATTGTTCAGGTAGTAATGATAGTATCTTGATCCCCATCAGAAACTTAAAGAATTGGGAGGAGTGTTCGCCACACATGGAATTTGCTTACAATTGAAGTGTACATGCTAAAACTAGGCCTTCTCCATTTGAGTTTGTGTACAGGTTCAATCCATTAACTCCTATGGATTTGTTGCCTTTACCGATTGATAAAGCTAATTTGGATGGCAAACAAAAGGATGAGTTTATCAAAGCCTTGCACGAAAGGGTGCATGCACAAATACAAAATATAACTCTTCAATATGAAAAGTAACACTACAAAAACTGTAAGAAAATTGTATTTGAACCTGTGATTACACTTAAGGAAAGAGAGATTTCCTAGCCAACAGAAGTGAAAATTGATGCCAAGAGGGGATGGTCCATTTCAAGCC
>JAOQMS010044586.1:0-10155 GCA_027563885.1 Erythroxylum longipes | reverse complement strand
TAAAAATGTTTATTTTATTTTAAAATTAAAAATTAAAAAATCACAATAAAAGTTTAACTACTAATTAATTATAAAAACCTTGAAAAAAAGAGGAGGGAAGGGGGGAGAGAGAGGGGAGATTTTTTAAAAAATTTTTGAAAATTTTGCAAAAAAGTCCCTATATTTTTCAAAATTTTCGGTACTGTTCGGTACCGGTCAGTACCGCCGGTATTAGCCGGTACCGACTGGTATTTACACCCGGTACCAAAAATGTTGGTACCGTTCCATTTTTCGGCCGTTACGGTACCGTCCGGCCAGTACCGTTGAAGCCCTAACATTTACTTTATTGATTTATCTTTGTTAATTTATCTTGCTTTCAATAGTTTTAGCAATTTAATTATTTTTAATTCTTATTCAATTTAATATCTTTGTTTGATTAGGAACAATATAGTCATATAGCTTTTATGGGATCGATACTCTATAGTACTATAGTTATAATGACTTGTTACAATCGATTATATGCACTAACAAATAAGATTTGATCAAGTTTTTAGGGTTATTGTCTAAGATAATTCAATTTCTATTTTATTAATCCTATTTTTTATTATTTTATTTTATTTTTATTTTCTTATGTTTATGTATAATTAGCTATATTCTATGTAGCATCTTAGGTTCGGTAAAAAAATCATATATTTTCAAATTTGGAAAAACAATTACTAATCTTTTGAAATAGATAAAGACGTTGATAGATGATGACATAACCAATAAGGAGATATGTTATCATTGTGGTATGTATGAACGTAAAGCTTGCCCTTTACCGTTATAAAGATGTCAATTGAGTGAATGCCTATGGAGAAATAGGATAAACCATTCTTTCTCCAAGATGGGGTAAACATGCAATTATCATTTGGGAGGAGCAAGGAGATGGAGTTCGCAAACCTAGGGGACCACTTGAATTACATTAATGACTTTAGTATTAACGACCATCATTACAGGGCAATGAGATGGAAGAGATAATCTTACAACTTATATCTTCTCTCGATGAAAGATTAGAAAGATTAGACAGATTAAGGAAATTGAATCTCATGTGGACCTACTTGAACAGATAGCACGATCTCATTATGTAACCATTCATAATTTAGGGATTCAAATCAATCAAATAGTCAATATGGTTGGTGAAAGAGGTCAAAGAAAACTTCATAGCAATATAAAGGTGAATCCAATAAATAAATTGTTAATAATATTATTAATGAGTGAAAAAACATTTGATGTTAAATATGCTAAAGAGGATGACATGAAAAGGTAGTTATAAATAGAAGAAAAATGGTGTTAACCTCATCTTTATTCAATATCAATCAAGGTCTTAATTTAGAGGACAACTAGAACATAAATAAATCAAAATTGGTCTCTTCTATAACAGGTATAAAACTAAAGCGATAGACACCACAGCCTATTATGAAATCAATTTTACACTTAAGCATATTTAAAATGGATGAAGAAGGAGAAATTTTTATTCTTTCACAGATGTCGAAGAATTTTGAATGCTCAAAAGATATTCTTTCTAACAAGAAGTTTAAGGAGTATTTTTGATGGATAAGTTAAGTGATGAGAGATCCTATATTATGTAGGTAGAAAAAGGGAAATAAGGCAATCTAGTCCTAATGACATGTGAGGGAGTTAGGGAATTTGGATCCCAAAGAAGAGTGGTCTTTTGCTTTTGTTTTTTAATTCTATATTTATAATAAATTTGTTAGTTAATTTCTTTTATAGGCTCTTTTATTGAATTATCTAAAATTTTGTCTCACTAACTTGGTATAGATAAAGGGGAGATTTTTGTAGTTTGTTTGTTTCTCATTGTTGTTTTCATTATTTTATTTGTTTTACTTGTTCTGTTTCCTGGTGGTGGAATGAATATGTACAAGAAAAGGTTAAGATTAAGAAGGGTACCTATAAAGCTCTATTGGATAGCACCATAAGCGTAAAGAGATTAGTTAACAGAAAAAGTTACAAAGTGGCAAAAAAAGAGGCAAAGAAGATAATCTTAGAAGCTAAAAGTAGATCCTATGAAAAATTATACCAATGATTAGAAACTAAAGATGAAGAAAAAGATATTTTTAAGTTGTTAAAAGCTAGGGAATAGAAAAAGACTCAGATCAAGATTGTTATATAAAAGATGAAGCATGGCGGGTGCTCGTGACTGAAAATGACATCAAAAGAATATGACATAAATACTTCTATAGCCTTTTTAATGAAGATGTAGAGGAAAACATCTCTTTAGTTAATTTTAGCATGTTTGAGATGTATCATAACTTTACTTATTCTCAACAGATTACAAGGAAAGGAAATTAAAAGATCTTTGAGGGAGATGAAGAGTGGAAGCACAATAGGGCCTGATGAGATACCCATAGAGGTGTGGAAGAGCCTAGGTAAAGAGGGTTTCACTTGGCTAGTCAACTTTTTAATGTGACCCTTAAGTTTGCCAAAATGTCAGATAAGTGGAGAATTGGCATGCTAATTCCTCTATAGAAGAACAAAGGGACATCTAAAGTTGTAATAACTATAGAGGTATCATACTACTTAGTCACACCGTAAAGTTATAAGAGAAGGTGATTGAGAAGAGAGTGAGAAATGATGCTTTTATCTTTGAGAACCAATTTGGATTTATGCTCGAAAGGTCTGCGACAGAAGCTTTACATCTTTTTAGAAGATTAATATGGAATATTACAGGGAAAGACAATGTAACCTACATATGACTTTTATTAACTTAGTGAAAGCCTATGATGAGGTACAAAGGGAAATTGTATAGAGGTGTTTGAAAGCTAAGAGAGTTCTTATGGCTTATATATGGATTATTAAGGATATGAATGAAGGTGTAAGGATTAAAGTAAGGATGATATAAACAGATACAGAGCATTTTTCTATCAATATTAGGATACAACAAGGTTCCTTTCTGAGCCCTATTTGTTTGCAGTAGTGAAGAATGAGCTCATCAAAAATATCTAAGGGGATGTTCCTTAGTGTATGTTGTTTGCTAATGATATTTTTTTAGTATATGAGACAAAAGAAGGTTTCAATGTCAAACTAGAACTTTATAAGGATACATTATAGTTGAAGAGCTTTAAATTGAGTAGGACTAAGACTGAATACTTAGAGTGTAACTTTTTGCGCCATAAGGTAGTTTCCGAAGTGGAGGTAAAGATTGCTTTAGAAGCTATAACACATAAAGAGTTTTTTAAATATATAAAATTTATCATCCAAAGGAATGGAGAGATCGATGAAGACATAGTTCACCATTTCAGATTAGGGTGACTTAAATAGAGAAGTGCATCAGGAGTTTTATATGACAATAATATACCATTCAAGCTCAAAGGTAAATTTTATCGTTCAGCGATTAGACCGACTATGCTCTATAGGGTGAAGTGTTGGCCCATTAAACAAGTTGATAATCATAAATTAATGGTGGCAAAGATAAGGATGCTTTTTTAAAAAATGTTCCTTTTTGAACCCCTTTTTATTTGCGATAGTGCTGAATGAGCTCATTAAAAATATCCAAGGGGATGTTCCTTAGTGTATGTTGTTTGCTGATGACATTGTTTTAGTAGATGAGACAAAAGAAGTGTCAATGTCAAACTAGAACTTTGGAGGGATACTTTAGTGTTGAAGGGCTTAAAATTGAGCAAGACTAAAATTAAATACTTAAAGTGTAACTTTTTGGGCCATAGGATGGATTCCGATATCTTTAGAGTTGAAGGGCTTTAAATTGAGTAGGACTAAGACTAAATACTTAAGGTGTAACTTTTTGGGCCATAAGGTAGATTCCGATATGGAGATAAAGATTGGTTCAAAGGTTGTACAACAGAAAGAGTGTTTTAAGTATATAGAATCTATCATCCAAAGTAATAGAGAGATCGATGAAGACATAATTTACCTTATCAGATCAAGGTAACTTAACTAGATAAGTGCATCAGGAGTTTTATGCGACAAGAAGATACCACTCAAGTTAAAAGGTAAAATCTATCATTTAGTAATTAGGCTGACCATGCTCTATGTGACGAAGTGTTGGCTCATCAAATAAGTACATAATTATAAGTTAATGATTGGGGAGATGAGGATGCTTTCTTAGATGTGCAACATTACTAAAAGAAATAAAATTAGGAATGTAATAGTAAGAGAAAAATTAAAGGTGGATAATATTAATGAAAAACTAGGAGAGATAATTCTTACATGGTTCAGATATATTAAAAGGAGACATCCTGTTGCCACAACAAGAAGATGTGAGAAGATTGTACTTAGAGACTATAAGAGAAAAAAAAAGGAAGGCCTAAGAAGAACTAAGGGGAGGTGATAAAAAATGATATGGCTATATTGGAACTTACCGAGGATGTGACCTTAATAAAAACTTTGACGTACTAAGATACTGGTAAAGAATCTCATATAGAAAGATCATTCTTTGTCTTACAAGTCTTTTAATAATTTTCTTTTGAGTCTTATATCTTGTATTTAGCTAGCCTAAAAATTTGACATGTATTACTTCCCTCTTAGTTATTTGGCCTAAATATTTTCTTACTTAGCCTAAATATTTTCTTTTAATGACTTGTTTGATTTTTTATACCATATTCTATAAGTATTATATTATTTATTTTACTAATTATTTTATTTTATTTTATATTATTTATTTGTTTATTATTATTATCCTTTTATTTTTATTATTATTATTTTAATATATATATGTATATTTTACATATATGTGTGTGTATGTGTGTGTGTGTGTGTGTGTATGTGTGTGTGTGTGTATGTGTGTGTGTGTGTGTCTGTGTATTACGTGAGTCTATTGAAAATAACCTCACTACCAGTTAGGAGAAATGTTAGGTACAACTGGACCTCTCCAGACCTCGTATATCAGTAGGACTTTCACTGGGTTATTGTTGTTGTTGAGAATGTCATGTTTAAGTTAAGTCTAGGGGGTGAATCTAAGGTTTTTCTTCTTGGGTTTTATGTGTTAAATATATTTTTTAAGTTTTATGTTTTAGGTTAAATTTTTTAGCTTTCTTTTCATATTTGTGTTTTATTAGGAATTAATTAGTTACTTTAGTTTGATAATATAAGTTTGAACATATTTCTTAGTTAAGAATAATTGTTAAAGCTTAACTACATAATATAATTAAATGGTTGCAATGAAAACTTGACTTTATGAATGTTTAACTTAAGCGATCCAATTGAATTGAGCCTTCGTGCAATATTTTTCTTTTCAATACCTTATTTATTTTATATTATTAGAACTTGAGATTTCATCTTTTTAAGAGTAAACATAAGATGTGTATAAGCATTAAAATGATAAAGGCACTTAAAATTTAAGTTTGGGTCAAATTGCCTATCTTTTATATATTAATCCATTAGAGAGCACTATTGAGCCTTATGAAAAATTTTAACCCTTTTCCTTGTAACCCTTTTTTAAAGACCTTAAACTTAACATAAAAAAATTTATACTTCCTGATTCATAATTAGTAGTTCTTTTACTTATGATTTTAATTGGTTATTGGGTATGATATGAAAAGAATTAGGTGCGAGGGGAGTTGGTGATATGTATACAGTGGCAATGTAAAAAGGATTCATGCAAATTAAAAAATTAATAACGAAAATACATGTTTATATAAATAAGAAAAGTGTTGAAAATCAATTGGCATAAGTTTAGTGCACTTGAAGAGATTGAAGGAAGATAGGATTTTTGCAAGATATGAGGATTTAATAGGATTTTTGATCAATTTCTTAATTAATTGTTATACTAATTATGAATATCTTTTTTTATTATCACATGTTGGAGGTATATCTTGCTTCTTAATGTTTAATTAAAAATTACACTATTGGTTTGCTACGTACAAAAAGTAAAACTTTTAAAAAATATTTAAAATAGCCCTTTAATTAACAAAATTGTCAAAGTTCTATTAACTACATTGATGTAGACAATTTTTATTTTAAGGACCTACATAAGCGACTTCAGTAACTGATGTGAACCCTAAAATAATTATCAACAAACTAATTTGGGAATTTAAGGTTGATTGATGTTTTAACTTAGTAGTATGAACTGTAATCTAACAATGCTAGTCTTGAGATAAAACGAGAAGTTATTGTTTCCTTCAATTTCATTACTTTTAGACTCAACTTCTTTTCTTTTTACTTTGTTTTGCATTGCTCTAGTTTTTCTCATAGGTTTTTATCTCTTATACATTTTTTTGGTTGTCATCTATAATTTATCTGGTTCTTCCCCTCTTTTTTTCAACTATTGTTTGCTTTATGACAGTTTTTTGTCTTTTCCTCACTTGGTACCTGTTAATTTTCTTTTTTGCTCTCTCTCACTCTCTCATCCCTAAGGTTATTTTTGGTTAGACGTAAGATTTTTAATGTAAGGGAGCGAAATAGAATGTAATGGAATGCAAATAGATGTAATATTAAAAAATTATTGTTTGAGAGGGATGAAATGGTTCATAATGTAATATAGTGAAATGTTATTTGGAAGAAGGGTTTATAATGTAATATAGTGAAAAGTTGTTTATCATTTTTACATTTCATCATAAACCCCCAAATCGGAGGTTTCTTATTTTTACTGTTTAGAATAGAATGAGATGTAATATAAAACCCTTCTTTTCTATCTCATTCCATCATAAACCCTCCTCCTAAACGATGGACAACATTACATTCCGTTTCATTTCATTAATAAACCCTCAACTAAACACAACCTAATATTCAGTTGATTCCCTGCTTTTTGCCCATTATATATATGCTTTCTTTTTGTTGCTCTCTCACTTGTTTGTCATTGACTTTTTTGTCTCCTTTATGCTCTCATATGATTTTGTTTATTCTTATATTTCTATTTCTCTAATTTTATTATACTTTTTTGTTGTCTTTTCGAATTTTTCCTCCTTTTTATTCCAGCTCTTCTCTTATTTGTTCTCTCTTATCTTTATTAACTCCATTGGTTATCTTTATATCTCTCTCTAGCTATTTATCTCCTCTATTTCAATTGTTCTATTTATTACTAGTTAAATCTTAATGGATGTGAAATATAGCTTTAAGGTGTTCTCTTATTTTTGGAAGCTTATATTCATTCTTTGGTGAAGTGGGTGTTGAATCATCTTAATTGCGTGTAATTTGCTCACCTAGGTCAAAATTGATGAACTTGAATTTCGTTTTCAGTGCCCATCTTACATCAAGTTTTAGAACCCAAAATAGTTCTCAAAATTTTGAAAAATATATATTATACTTACTGGTCAAGTTAAGTTCACATAATAGTATTTCACTTACAACAATAACAACTTGGGTTAAGAGAGGGATAAACTTTAATAGATGAGACCTTCCGTGTAACATCCCGTTACCAATGTTGAGGCTAGAATAGTAAATATGATAGATTATTAAGAAATTAGAAAATGCATTTAATGCTCGTGCATTATACGATATGCTCATACTCTTGAATATTGAATTTTTGCACATGAAAATAATTGTACATGCATTCATAGACATTCTGGGTATAATTGATTTATAATTGAATTGTGAATGTGATTTTGTGGAGAATTGTGGTTTTTATATGTTGAAAATTGATTTGGAGAGTGTATTTAGTAATTTAGAATTTTTGGAGAATTTTAGAAAATTTTCTGAAATTTTGGGTAATTTTGGACTAGAAAAAATGCCAAGTGGCAAGACAATTAATAAATAGCAGTAAAATTAAGAGTCAAATGGCAGTGAAAATTTTTATTAATGACTTTGAAATTTAGTGACATATGTCAATTTAGAGACAAACGGAGTAGAAATTGGAGTTAAATAGACTAGTTATTAAAAAGGGTAATGGGACCACAGGAGAGTAACAAGTGGCAGTGACATATGTCACTACCACTCCCCACTTGACTTACATGAAAATTAACAAATGAAAGACCAATTAATTGTGTCTTTCACTTGTTTTCTCTTCTTCTCTTCGTAACTTCCTTCTTCACTCTCACCTTTCACGATTTTGAATCTCCAAGCCTTCATTAACACTAAAGCTTGCTTTCATCTTTCACTCATCACTCCCATCTTGTTCTCTTCTTCATTTGTCACTAAAGAACCTAACCCTACCACCTTTAGAAGATGAAGATTGTATGATGCTTGGGAAGTTAGGGTTTCTTGTTGTGTTTGAAGACATTGAAGAGAAATCAAGTAAGTAATGCTTTAATCTTTATAGGTTAGTGTAAATGGGACTTTATGATGAGTAATTTGAGGTTTTGTTTTGAATATGAAATTCCTTAGGTAATTTCGTGGGTGTTTGATTTATAAAGATATTTTTGTCAAAACAATTGAATTTAATGAGCTAACATTATTCATGACTTAATGATGTGGGTGAATGAAGAGGTAATGGAATTATGTTTTACTTTGGTGTTGTTAAATGGTGTATGAAAGTGTAAAAATGTGATGAATGAATGAATGAATTTCTGCCTTGTTTTGTATTGATGATGGGTTAGAGCTAGCATGAACATAAAAATGGGGTTGGAAGAGTGATGATTTGTTGATAATTGATAAGTTGTTGTTGTTGAGATGAATTGGGATGAAATTGATGATGAAGTGTGCTGAAAATAGGTTAGATGTAGTGTTCCTACAGAACATGCATATGTCATTTAGACATATCTTGATCTACAGATATTCAAATAGGATGATTATTGATTTATATTAAACTAGAGATGAATGGCTACAATTTGTATAAAGAAATCGACTTTGAATTATTTCTCTAAGAGTTTTTAAATTTGTCTTGAAGTTGAGTTTTGGATTATGTCTCTGATTCTGAACAGTATGTAGTAAATTGTGTATAACTTTTAGAATCCTAAACCAAATTGTATGAACTTAGGTTCTTTAGAAACTTAAGACATAGATGAACAATTGTTTAGAAGAATACTTTACCTAAAAACCTCATTTTATAGGTTTAAAATGGAAGTGAAGTTCGGATAAAAATAAAAGAAAGAAGAAAGAGTGCAGTGGTTCAGAAGCAGGTCGTGATCACGGGCGATTGCGACCCGAGGGTTATTATGCGGGTGATTTTTATTGAACATGTGTTGGTATTTTGATGATATATTGAGATGTAGATGTCCTAATGAGGTGATTCTTAATTCAGATTAAATTAGAGACATAATTCTACAACTTTCTTGAAGAAGTATAAATTTAATTCTATCTCTAAGACTTTCAAAGTCTGGTGTGAAATTGAGTCTTGATTGAGGTTGTAGTACTACCCAAGACAGAAATTATTTCTTGATGTTATCATAAAAATTGAATAGATATAGGCTGAATCAGACAAAGGTATTTTTACAAAAGCTGTAGTTCATTCTCTTATCTTTAAATTGGTATTAAGTTTGTAATTTTTAGATATCTGAGTTGAAAGATATGAGTTGTACAATTTGAGGGTATGATCATGAACTAGCCAAAAGTTCAATTATACACAGTCTGTGGTATTATGAGCATAACTCATAGGATACTGAACCAAATTGAATGATCTTGGTATCATTAGAAACTTAAGAGATAGAAGAACAATTTTTTAGAGAAAGTACCCTAAAATTACTTTATTTTCATTATTATATTGATCATGGAAAGTTGAATCTGAATTGAAGAAATAAGTTATGAATTTTGATTTTTATAATTTTACTGAGGTATAAACTGTAAGTATAAATGATACTAATGTGAGTTTGGAAATATGTATGATTATATGATGGGAATAATGGAAAGATACCAGGGATTGTCATGAACATGCATTGTACATATTTCATGTGAGTTTGGAAATATGTATGATTATATGATGAGAATAATGGAAAGATACCAGGGATTGTCATGAACATGCATTGTACATATTTCATATACATACATCTGCATAAATGAATACTTATAATTATGCTAAAATGTGATGTGTGTATATTGCTTGTTTTAGAGGAGCAATTGGAACGTCAACATCCAGACGTTGTCGGAACTTCGAGGCAATAACTTTAGAAGCAAGCGGTGAGTAACCTAGACGGTCTCACTCAATTATTGTTATGTTAAATTCTGTTTTGAGTTATCCTATGAATGTGTAATGTTGTAACTGAAATTCGGACATGAAGGTCCGATGATTGTGATGTATGGATGAGATATTGAAGTGCTACTTGTATGTGAATGGGAAGAACTAATTGTTTC
>JAOQMS010044585.1:0-10159 GCA_027563885.1 Erythroxylum longipes | reverse complement strand
TAACTCTAAATTTTTATGGAGAGAAAGAAAAATGTCTTAGGAATCCATTGGTCTAAGTTTCAAGTTATTTGGAGTTCAGAAGAAAAATTTATAGGCAAAAGACTTAGGGCTGTACAATGAAATACTCTAGTTTTAAACCCACACATATAAACCATCACCTTTTCTCTCTCTAGCACGCCAACTTCATCTTCTTCCCAAACCCACTTTTCTTCTTCTCTTCCTTACCGAAATAACTCTTTCATTTCATTCATTTTTTTTATTTTCTCCAAACTAAACACAACCCTTCTAACTTTTTAATCAAGCATTTCTAACTTCAAATCACTCTCTAAATAAGTCAGAATCATATTTACACTTCAACAATCATAAAATTCGAAATCCTATGTATTCCCTCTCTCTCTCTACTGCGTTTTCATGCTTACTACACTTGTTTCATTTTTATTTTCATTTCCAAACTCCTTCACTTCAAAACTCATCTATTCGGCATTTCCATTTCCAGATACAATCTCCAAATACATTAGAATCAACTTTACATTTCAAAACTTACAAATCCAAAATGCCACATTTTCATTCTCTCTCTACTGTCATTTGTTTTTTTCAAACATAAATTTTCCAAATTTTTCATACTCCTTCTTTCTTTGTTATTCCCAATTTAAACACTTCTTACACTCATTATAACTTCAAGGCAATGCCAAAAAAAAAAAAACAACTCCAGACATCAAACATCCAAAAACTCGAGCTCCACATTTTCCACTTCTCACTTCAGTCAATTTTTTTTTACGTTAATGACTACACCAATTAATTCAAAAGACTTAAACCCATTCTAACTTATCTTTAGCTCATCAACATACCTAAGTCAAAAAAAAATCCAGAATTCACAATTAAACACCTAACTTCATACATAACAGACACAATTATACTAACACCCAAAAACAGAGCACATTCTCAAACCCATCATCTAAATTATTCAATGCCGCAACCTCAAATCTCAACCCATGCATGCATGTATATTTTTACACCATAAAAACGTCATCAAGTTACTTACTTGTTTCAGCTATAAAGACAACCAACGAGGGACAAAAACACAAAGCAGAGAATACTTTCGGTGAAGAAAATAGTGAAGAACATAAGCTATAGTGAAGAACATAAACACACACACCACGTGTAGGCTTGCATGCCTTACACTTGTCATCACATAAACAAGCCTTTTGTCACTTATACATTAGTGCCACATGTCACCATACATACAAGCCATTTTTCATAATTATAATTGGTCCAAAATGCCTCAATTTTTTTTGAAAATTTCTAAAATTCACCAAAAATTCCGAAATAATAACTATTATCACCAAATAAATTTTCAACTCAAATAATTCACCAAAAATTTCAAAATACTCGAAATGTACAAAAATTGCCAAATCACATTTAATACACTCCAATTTAATCCACAATTTTCATTTATAAACCAATTTACCTGGAAATGCCAATGAATGTATGCACAATCATATGAATGTGCAAAATAAATGTGTATGTCACAATTAACTTATGCATGACGTGTATTTTCCTATTTTTACAGAAATTTCTCATAATTATTTATTCTAGCCTTAACATGGGTAACAGGATGTTACATATACCATAGGAGCCATAGGAGCAGTCGGATCACCCACCGCTTTATTTTACTACAGAGGCGTAGAGGAAGCAAATTCAATCCTTTTAAACCATGCAGTTTGAGGTGCCCAGGTACCTTAAATAGGTTGTACTATAAAGGGAGATTATCTCATTTAATGGATGGTACAAGTTCTTCAACATTTAGGTGTTTGTGTATAGGCAATTAACCTTGGAGTTTATGCATACCCTAGAGATTGATAACATCAAGATGTTATAGGAAGACAAGATTATAGCCTTAACTATAATTAGTTTAGGGTTCATACCATCTTATTCACAAAGGAGCATACTTAGACATTACAGCTCAACAGGATATCATTGGATTGGGACTGGTTAGATACTAACTCCAATAACTACTAGTATATGATGGCCATATTGAGGCTACATCATTTTACAAAGTCTAACACCTTAAGGTTCAGGTTTTCGATAATGATGTGCATGTTTAAGCTCTCTAGCACTCATTCTGTTGTAAGGAGGAGAGCCTAAGTGTCATGAGTTGTATAAACCTCTTCCTCATTTACTACATATGCTGGAGGAAGATGACACATTTTAAGCTTACTTTCATCTAGTTAGTCTGAGGGCACCTGAAAGGGGCTAATTTTGGCATCATAAGATCGCTAGATTGAAAAGAGGGTTGGGAATGATCATAAATAAGCTTGGCCTGATAGTAATAGGCCCTCCTATACCTCTCACAATGGAAATCGTATAAGTTTTGTACATGTTGGAGTATTATGAGCTAGTAGAGTAGGAGAAGATGAAGCACCAAAATGATAAGCATGAGGTGATGACATGAGCATGAGGTGATGTAGATGTAGAGCTTAAAAAGCTAGCTTGAGAGGATAAGATTGAGGGTATGTAATATATAAAGCTAGAGGAGCCCACAACACCACAGAGTCAGTACCATCAAGAGGCCACTATCCTTATTGCGAACCTCAAGATGGATGTCTAGGATAATATGCAAATAGTGGCTATAGAGTCAACCATCAAACATTTGGTGGATACAATCCCCTTTGATGATCTATAGGACCTATGGGCGTTAATACCTTATATGTTATCCCCAAGACGTCAACCCCCTCCACTTGATTTCTTTTTCTTTTTATTTTCATTTTCACTTTATTATTTATTAATTGTTAATATATATATTTTGGCACTATATAATTCCAATACGAGGCTTAATGGAAAATGAATACAATATAATTTTATCAAGACCTAGGCCATTTATCACAAATTAGGGGGGGTACCTTTTATCATATTTCCTTTCCCCATTTTCATTATTTTGTTGTCTTACACGTTTCATATATTGAGGACAGTGTATATCTTAAATGTGAGGGAGGTGATTTAAAATGTTTATGTAACTAGTTATGAGTATTAGTGAATAAGTGGATTTAATTTTCTTAATGGGTTTTAAGAATAAATACCTAATGAATATTATGATATTCTTTGTGTAAAATGTACATGCATCAAGTAATTGCATCTTCTCTTGAACATTTTCATCATACAAAAAAATGAAATGAATGATAAAATTATGAATAAATGAGTTTAAATAATTTTATTACACTGGCTTTATACTAATAAAAAGTTGTAGTTAAAAAGTAATGTTAGTAACATTTGAAAAAATGACCTAGTTGACTAACAAGGAGTATTCATGACAAGGTACTTATTTTTGCATAAAAGACTAGGTGACCTTTCTAACAAGCTTTTAATGTTCCTGTTTTGTTCAATTTTATGTATTGTTAATAAGGGGCTTGAATATGTTAGAAAGTTAATGCATTTTATCTTATGTATGTTTTTCTTATAAAAGGAGTTGAATTTTGTGATTTGGGTTGAAGTTTAAAAGAACATGAGTCAATTGAGTTAACTTATGGATTGATTTAAGTTGTTGAATGCTTAGCATTTTGATGACACTTGGTAATTAGATGAGTAATAGAGAATCTTTATTGGTATGTTTGATTCGTTTGACCTTTTTTTGGAAATATTTTCTATTTAATGTGGAATGATGAAATTAGTTTGCTTGAGGACAGGTAATTCCATAAGTGTAGGACATTTTGATGTGTGTTAAATATACATTACTTTTAGCATGATTTTCACAGTATTACACTTGTGTTTTGGATGATTTTAGAGGATTTGATACTCAAAATGAAATATATTTTATTCTAGGTCCTATTTCTGCCTTTAGGAAAAGGAGAGAATTTAGAGAAGAAGTAGACCAATTTGGAGTAACTATGGAAGAGTTAAAGAAGGACCCTAAAACACAACACTTACACTTTATTGAGTTATGGTAATGTTCAAATACGGTTGATTTTATTTATTCTTTGCCACCCTATACACCCCTGTGCTCTATTGTTGATCAAGAAACACAGACTGTACATATCCTTGTGTCAGTTTTATATTGGCTGTAATATTTTATGAGACAAGTTGCAAAATGTGACAAAGACAACATGACTGGTATATGGTCTTGTGGTGGGGTAGTTCTATTCATTAAAAATTAGAATTTTGAAGTATTAAAAAGGCGGCAAGCAGGAGATTGGACCTTTTTGGATAAAGGAGAGTTTGGAAGCAATAAAACTCACTTTAAAGCCATTCTATAATAACTATTAATTAAGAACTAAGAATTCATCAAGATTCATTAAAGATTTAAGATTTAAGATAATGATTTCTTATCTTGTTTTCTTTCTTATTTTTATTTTGTTACTTTTTGTTTATTTATGAACTAATTGGGATATAGATTTAGGTGAGATGAACCTTAGGATTTGATTTGTTGAATTGATGGATCCACTGATCTAATAGATTTTTAGTTTTCTTAAGATTTATCTATATTTTATAATTAATTAAATTGAAGAAATGAGAGTTAAAGGTTTAGTTATTTGATTCATGAATCAATATTTGAGATAATAAAAGTATGGTTAGATTACAATATGGATAAAAAGGGTTAAGCATGAGTTACTCGAGATAGAACTTTAAGATCTTACTAAGTTAGTGTAAAACCTATCATAAGAATTCATAAAAACCAATTAATGCATTCTTAGATTGTCTTTATTAGAAAGAGATATCTATTGATTTAATTTAAGGTAGGAGTTATATGTCTCGAGAGAGAATATGATTGTAATTTAAAAATTCTTACTAATATAAGAAAAATTAAGATGAAGTTGAACATACTAAAGTCAAAAGGGATATCTTACATAAATCTAGTTTATTTATAGATTGCTTTATTCTTGATTATCGCTTTTCTTTGGCATTCTGAGTGCTTATTTCATTTTTTCATCAATCATAATTGGTAGCCTAAAAAGTTAAGTTTGTGAACAATCGGTAGTTAACCCTTATTCCTTATGGTATTAAGTCATACTCATCAATGTTATACTATAGTTATATCAATGTTAACTATAGTTATATCGTGCACTTATAGTATAACATATACATCAATATCTTTAAAAATTTTACTTTAAGCCCTAGGTAATAGAAACTTCATTCATCATATGCTTTATATTTTATTTTAATTCTTATAAATCACTCTAGTTACTTTATTTTAAGCTTTAGGCAAAACTATAAACTTCTAGACATTCAACTGTACCTATTATTTTAATTTTCAGTCTACTTTTAAATTCACACCAAGTTTATTTCTTCTTAAAATTTCTCAAATTTGTAAACCTTTTTAGAGTTGGTTAACCATTTAAGCTGGTAAATAGGGTGCCTAACATCTTTCCTACTTTACAATTTGACCTTGAACTCTTTTTTTTTTTTTTGGTTAAGACTTCTTTAGTTCCTTTCTTTATATTCTTTTTATCTTTTCTTAATGAGGTAGGTGTCGAATCCATTGATTAACCATTCAATTTTATTCAATGTCTATTCTTATCTCTATTTAAAGCACCTAAAAAATGTTAACCATAGGTCTAAAATGCACCTTTTTTAATATAAAGAATGTCATTACTATGCATAAGCCAAAGTTTTCCAAGAAATAGCTAAAATACAACCACTAAGGAAAGCTCATATACCAATCAAGGTCAGTATAGCCCTAAGTAAGCTAACCAATCTTATCCTAGTTAAAAGCAGTTTGTTTGAGTTACATGCATATTCTTAGCTATTGAAAGAATAATAAGTAAGATCACGAAGCAATTTCTTCAGCTTCACAAAGTCCTTCTCATTCTCATTCTATGAAATAGTATAAGAGTCAACTCTCTTGTTAGAGTCAACTCTCTTATTTGAAGGATATTTCCCTGACTTACCACCTTAAAAGGGCACCTTTTGCCTAAATAAAAATTTTATGGAAGACTTAATTTATTATTATATTAAATTAATGAAATAAAAGTTTTATGAAAACTTAATTTATTATTATATTAAATTAATCAATATTATTAATATTTGACATATTAACTACTAATAAAGTGATTTAACATTATATATTAATATTTTATAATTTTAATATAAATTGCAATACATAAATATGATAAATCAATAAATTAATATGTTAGACATATATCACCTTATGGTTTCTTAATGACCTTTCCATTCCACTACTATTTTGTAGTTTTTATTTTGTTTTCTAAACAAAAACCTATTTGGTTGAATTTTTAGTTTTCATTTTAGTTTTTTTCCAATTTTTATAACATATAAAAATCATAAAATAAGTTTTTAGTTTTTATTTTTGCTTTTGCTTTTGCTTTTTTTTTCATAATTTAACTTGCCATTAACTAATAAAATTTAATGATTAATCTAAAATTATTTTGAAAATTTATAACGATTTAATAATACTTTTTAAATTCAAAATATCTTTGAAGTAAATAAACTTTAGGGCTTTAATAGTTATTTATGAAATAATTTATAAATGTCAAATATTTATTTCTAAACAAGGACATTGTTTTTAATAGTTAAAAATATTAATAAATAAATATTAGTTTAGAGATAAAATTTTATATATTATATATATATAATTATTTATTTTAAAATACAATATTTTTATTAATATTTAATAATAAATATTATATAAGAGATTCAAATAAAATTATTTACTTAATTAAATCATGGAATTAGTTATCTATAATCTTATTCAATATTTAATTATTATCAGTAACTAAATTGTAAGTTAATTAATATAAACATTTAAATATGTTTTCATTTTAAAAAATTTTAAAATAAAAATTACAAGGGAAAAATAAAAGTAGTTTTAACTCTGAAACATCTACCTATAGTTTGTTAACGCTAAATCAATCCCTTATGGCATGGACATTCATTTAGATAAATTCCGTTACATGTGACTTCCAATGACATTTTGAATAATTTTGAGAACTTCTCATGGGATTCTTAAAATGTAAGAAGTTTTCATGGAATTGATAAAATTAAAGTATTTTATAATGAAATTACTTTTTTCGTATCCGAATCCTATTTCTTTTTTAGGTAAACATCGATTGATGCGTCTTTGACAATTACCTCCATGTGTTAGTTCACATCGCACCATATATCACCTCCACTTTTATACAATTATGTATCTATATATATATATATAAAAAGACTAACGAACACGTTTCACTCGTTTTCTTTAACAAGTACACTTTCTTTGCCATCGTTAAACAAGACCAACGAAATTAAGTAAAGATAGGATCGAAGGATCAGGGAAGGCACTCCCAATTACTTGTATTAGATCTCCATGCTGATAGAGGTATTATCACTCGTAGTGCCAGTGATACTACAAGGAGAAGTTGCTCACCAACTGGTGTGAAGAAAGTTAGTTTGCAGTGAACATCGGGGAACGACGATCCATCACCACCATTGCCACTGAAGAAGGAGGCACTTTGGGGCTGATCCATCCTCCATTGAATGCATTACTACCTCAATTGACCAATTCTCTGAACTATGTAGATTGGAAATCAACAGAAGCAAGAGCTACATCATGATCATGGTCTCTAAAGATTTACCTCACCTTGCTTCTCTTTTTGTTAAATTTGCTAACCTATGCCTTAAAGAGCCTCCTTTCATATATCTTAGCATCCTAATCACTGCAGCTAGGGTCACACGTAGAGGATGCCAACACTGGATTGACAAAATCAGGATTATGGTATAGCATTGGACAAATTAAACAAAACTCTATTACATGCAAGGAGAGTTCAATTACAATTAGTATCCTCAATCCTCTTCAATCACTACATACACCCACGCTGCAGTTCCCAAAAAGATTAACAAAGAGATTGAAAAGATTTTAAGGAATTTTCTAGTCTGAAGAAGCTTACAGAAGGAACTTTGCCAAGGTTAGCTGAAAAACAATAAAGTGAAGAAGGATTGAAAATACAATCAATTATAGTAGTGAGTTAGACTCTACTTGCTAAGAGAGTCTACGGACTCCTTCAAAATAAGCAATCCTTATGGATAAAGTAGATACAGGAGCATTACATTAGAAACAAAAACTTACGGATCCTTATATGTAAGCAAAACAGTTCATGGATTATGAATCAAATTCTCAAGCAAGGAGAATGTATGTAGCTACTAATCAGATATCAGATAGGGAATGGAAAGAATAACTGAGAGTAGTTTGACAATTGGGGATGCTTTGGTCCTCTTCGCTAGGATTTGTCGGGAATTAATTCAAAATTTTAAATTTGTTAAATTTTTTTTAGAATAGGTCTTAGTTTGTTTTTAATCTTATCTTATAAGTTAGATTTTAGTTGAAATATCTATTTTAATTTTTTGTATTTTGCCAATATAAGGCAACCAAGTTTATTAATAAAACTATTTCCGTGTTTAAAAAAAAAAAAACTACTTCACTGTTACGAATTCTTTTATCTTATTTTATAATGTTCATCTTCTATTTTTTTTTAAAATTTCAACAAGACCCTCAGCACCTATGAATCAGACACCTGTACTACATGAATGCAAGAGTTAGCTCATTAATACATTATGGTAACTGGTTATGCTCAAATTGAGGAAGTTCATACCTGTTTTCTAATTTTCCTAGTTAAATCCCCAATACTGATTATAAGGACAAAATCCTGTGGACAATTCACCATTCTGTGTCATTCACAAATTATTCCTGCAGAAATTTCGTTCGAAGCCGTAGAGTTCCAGTCTCTTGGTATCGTCTTGTTTGGTGCAAACCATTCTCCCCTAGGCTTTCCTTCATTCTCTGAGTTGTTGCATGCTTCAAACTTCCTACAATAGGATCAAAACCTCTGAAGTGATCCAAAATACAAACTATGTAACTCAGCCCCTGAAAACCGTAAGCATCTCTTCTTTGCATGTTAATTCTCTAATACACTCTGGACCATACTATCCTCTCCCTCTGTAAGCTTGCCCCCACTGGAATCAGATGGGAAG
Organism: Erythroxylum longipes; assembly: GCA_027563885.1. Classification (NCBI taxonomy): domain Eukaryota; kingdom Viridiplantae; phylum Streptophyta; class Magnoliopsida; order Malpighiales; family Erythroxylaceae; genus Erythroxylum; species Erythroxylum longipes. The sequence continues at coordinate 1,201 of JAOQMS010044585.1, read as the reverse complement.
ATACCCTCCTTTGGGCTTCTAAGCTGAATCACCTGAGGCAAGAGGACTACAATGTAGTTAAGCTGGCTATTGCATCTACTGTTTATTCCATCTGGAGAGAGCGGAATAACAGAATCCTCAGGAACTTCCCACGTGATCTGCAATGCGTCAACTTACGTATATGGGAGCCTATCTTAGCAAGATGCAATACTTCTAAAATATTATTATTTATGTATTTTATATATTTAACACTATGAAAATTATTTATTGTTTCTGATATTCAAGTAGCTTGTTATTTAATATTATTATAGATACAAAAATGATTATGTGAATTTTAAGACAAATAAAAACATTATTATTGAAATGATTAAGATATATATCTCATTATAGATCATATTAAGGTTTGAACTAGTTTTGCGTAACATAGAATGAAGCATTAAAGGATATTATGATTCTCTTGAGTTTTTGCTTAAATATGATTAATGTTGTGTCCAAAATAAAATATGATTTAACTTTTATTATATGCATATTATGTTAAATTATCAAACCATGACTTGGGAGATTGTTATATAATTTCATAAGTGACCCATATTTTGTAGTTTATTTATCTAAGTGCTTAAATCCAATTAGTCCCTTAAAAGGAGATAATTATCAAATAAAATATTTTTTTTAGATTTTAAGTTGATGGAGAGTAAAATAACATAAACATAATTTAAAGGGTTATTTGAATTTTAATTGTTCCTTTTTTCCTCTGCCTTTAAAATATTTATTTTTATTTAACTAAAATCTTTATGAAAGAAGAAAAAGTTCAACAGAGGGAAAATAAATAAAATCTAATTTTATTAAAATTTCAAAATAATTTATCTATTTTCATCATGAATTAAAGTATGTTATTCACTTTTGTGAAAATTTTTTGATTCTAAAATCTAAAAATTACAGTTTTAAAATTTATATGATAAAATATTATATATCTTCCCATTCTCATTATCTCAACCGGTTGCTAGCACTGTGTGATATGGTAAAAGATGACATTACTAGTCAATCTTTTGCGGGCATCCTTGTTGGGAAGGAAGCGGGTATAACACACGCAACGATCAATCAATAAATCTTTCCCCACTTAAATGAATCTATTAGGAGTAATAACAAGCAAATATTGACAGCAAACTAAACGATCACAAGCTGCCCAAATAATGCACAAATCAAAAGCCAATCACAAAACACA
>JAOQMS010044584.1:0-10160 GCA_027563885.1 Erythroxylum longipes | reverse complement strand
TTAGGCAAATGTTTTCTTTTAGGGTTAATGATCAAAGATAGATTTTGATGTATTTGTAAATGTTATTGGGTTTGAATAAAGTTGAAAATGAAGTAGAAGAGATGGTTTAGGGTTAAGATGGGTTATACGTGAAAGGTGGGAAGTAAAAAGAGGGAAAATATCCCAAACCACATTCTCGGAGTTGGTTCCTGGACAAGTTTGCCGCGGTGAACTTCTAGGTTCACCGCGGCGTCGCAAAACATGTTCTCAGATTAGGGTCCTAGACAAGTTCGCCATGTCGAACTTTTAGGTTTCACCGCGGTGTCGCAAAACATGTTCTCTGAGTGGGTTTCTGGATAATTTCGCCGCGGTGAACTTCTGGGTTTAGCCACGGCGAACTCAACTTTCCAACATAGAACATGCTTTGGTATTTTAGGCATAACTTTTGGTGTTCAAATGGACTGATTTTTGATTTTTTGTAAACTAGAGACATAGGGCTACAAGTTGCATGTAGGAATCGATTATAAGTTTAGTCTTTAAGCATTTCAATTTCGAGATGGAAGCTGAACATAGAATTTTATTTTACCATGAGAAATAGTTCAAATTGTTGAAGTAGGACTTTCCGATTCCTAAACCAATTGAATGGAATTTTGGTTATTGTTTAAGGAAATCAAGTGAGGTAAGAGAGGCAGGAGGAGCAAGAGCAAAGACATGCCTAAGCAAGTTTATAAGGAAGGAATTCAAGGTGGGTACATTTTTATAATAGAGTAAATAAGCCACTCATTGTTTTCTTTGAATCAAGGAAGCTTAATGGTTTCAATTGCATCATAGATGTTGCATTTATTTGCTCTTGGTTGGATTGTGAAATTTTTATATGTTTGCTACTGAATTGTGTTGATGATTTATGAAAAGATTTCGAAAATGATTCATTTTGAAAAGATGCAAGTTTATGAAATCAGATTTTCGGAAATGTTCTTTTTTCGAAATATCTCATGTGCGTGAAAAATAAGTTTCCAACAAGGTGCCATTTGGGCTGTTTTCGATTCATGAATTACATGTTATGTGGGTTTGGTGTAATCCATTCAAGAATGTCACGTGTATGTTGACCAAGAAAAGGCTGCTCCCGCCTGCCCGCAAGTGGCATGGAGCTCCTTCATGGCTCCCTCATGTTTACATCTATGTAAGACCACCATTTTGAATTGCAATAGTACGTCAAGTTTTACGACTATGCAGGACCATTAAGTGGAAATGTGTAGTTCATCATGTTCATGGATTCACCCAAACTATTCTGATGTGCTTATGTGCTTTTGAAATGTTAGCAAGTTTGATGCATACATGATTTATAATTTCTTATGAACTGTTTAATAAAGTGAGAATTTTGAGAAATATTTATTTGGTGATTTTCATGTGAAATTATTATGGTTTCCAAAATGTATAATGGCAATGAGTATTGAAAATTGTTTGTGCTTGTTTCTCGATTATAAATCTGCTATCCACGAGCTTTAAGCTCACCCCTATTCTCCTTCCCCCCATTTAGGTGATGAGCAAGAGATTGAGTAAGTCAAGAGTCATGGCATCACTCTGAATATGCATACTTTTGAATTTTGAGTTAGGTTTTTGGAATTTAAGGGTTTAGCTGCATTTTAGGTATCTTTTGTATTTTTGGGTTATGGAGTAAATGATGTATTGTGGCTTGAAATGCCATTAAACCTTTGTAAAACTCCTACTTTTGATATTAATGAAATATATGTTTGGATTTGTCTTGTTTTCTCAAAGTATCCGTTTATGGAAATGAGATTAAGATTTTGAGAAACTGTTTCTGGTTATGTTCTATTCCATTTTGTTTTTGGGTTAAATTGATGAATGTGGCTGAAGGACTTTAAGTTTGCATTTTAGTAAGATAAGTAGTTTAGTTTATGAGTTCTGCCACAGGGGTTTTCACCGCGACGAAGCCAAGAGTTCGCCGCAGCGTAATTCACCCGAAGGAAATTTTGATTTTCTCGTGGCTACTTCGTCGTTATACTTGTTCGTCGCGGCGTAATTCACCCGAAGCAGTGAGGTTTACTCACATATGTTCACCATGGCGAAATCACAGTTCACCATAGAGAAGCCCGCTTTTGCTTCCGATGAATTCTTCTTTCAATTTTCAAATTCTAAGCCTCCCTCCACGCTCAAGCTTCATGATCCCATGTCCGATGTTGGGCTCCGAAAACGGGCTCCAACAGCCTTTTTATTGCAAAGGCACACATTTGTGGTGCATGTCGATCCAGTTACTTAGCTATTATCACGTTTTTAATTGGCTACTAGCTCTATTCATAACCCAAAGGTCAGCAGAATAGTAATTTATTAAAAAAACACATTTTTTATTACCTACCTTTTAGTTTTTAGCTATTTGTTTTCATGAAAAATACTACTTAAGCTACTTAAGTTAAAGGGCCTCAAATTATGAATGAATATGACAATCTAAAGAGTGCTAAATTTACACTAATTCCTAATTAAGTTGTATATTTATCCAAAAACCCTAATTCACTAATTTTGCTAACTAATGATCGCTCACAAGCTAGACTATGTTTAAAATTAAACAAATTTCACTCATCTAAGCCATTCACACATTCAAACATTTTGCACAATGCAACCTAATAACTATCATACAATATGCAAAATCACATTCCAAAGCAAAAACACAGAATCCCTCCCCACACTTGAACAACACATTATCCTCAATGTGACAAGGAGGCACACATCACATAAGATAAGTAAAGACAAAATAGAAATTAAAGTGACAGTAAACAAATAAAAATAAAAATAAATGGAAAAACAAAATAGAACTGAAGGCTAATTTGGAAAAGAAAAATTAGGTTAGGTATAAATCCTAAGGAGATGAAGGTGGTGATGGTGTCAGAGGCGGTAATTGAACGCCTTAAGACTCGAAATACCGATGGATCTGTCATATATCTTGGCTCTGGCGTCGTTGTTTTCGTGCCATCTCTGCAAGTATCTTGTTAGTCTCTGTGATTGTAGCCAACACCTTCTTCCAGCCTTGTTCTTCTTCCTCTTCTTCCTCGAATTCTTCTCTAATAGATTCTTCTTTTGCTTACTGAAGTGGTGCCGAGCTCAAGCTCACCTGACCCATCCTGATCTGAACATGCATCTTTTAGCTGATGTCCCTTAATGTTATGTTTGTGGAATGGATGATGTCAGCCCAGAATAAGTGATGTTGATTGAGGAAGTCAGGGAGGTGGACTGTTAATCCCCTCTATTCCATACCAAAATGTTCTGCAATGGTAGACACTATGTAGCCCATTCCAAGATAGTTGCTCCACTTGTGCGGAGTTGCAGCAAGGGCATTAGGAATATGGGTGGACGTGCATACTGGAATACTATGGTCCATGCACCATATTATAAAGAGTTCCTTAGTAGAACACTTGTTAGTTTCGGTCTTCTCAAAGACCAACTGACACATAAATTTGTGCAGCAATAAGTGTTCATGGGACCATATGATGTTGTTATGAACATTCTTTGCATAGAATCGCTCAAATCCAGTAAGCTCATGCCAATATTGAGAAGGAAGGAAGTCATCATGTTGATCGATGATGGTGGATTTGGGGAATCCACACAACTTGCACATGATTTCAACATTCAGTTTAAATGCTCATCCTCCTAATCTAAACCATAGTTCATTTATTTTCTTTGGGTTAAAAGGCAGGGTTGTGAAAAATGCCAGTGTAAGCTCCTCATAAACAAGGGATTGAAATAGAATAAATTGAGCCCACTAGATTCGCTCGGCTAGGTTTTCTACCAGCTCATGCAATTCTAGCTTATCTAGTATGTCAAAGTCAAAATACTTGGGAACTACAATTTTTCTAGAGCTAAGAGAAAGGAAACGAGTACCTTACTCCTTAGTGTAAATTGGGAAAGGTGCTCCAAAATCTGCTGCTCAGTTTCTGTGTCCCCGGCCCGTAACTTGTTATCGTTTATATGGTTCCTGGTGGGCTGGTAGCTTAATGCATGGTATGATTTTGGTAGAAATTAGAAAAAATTTAAAGGTTGAAAATTCTAGAGAGATGTAAGAGTGTTTGAATGCTTGAATCCTAGATAGATAAAATGAAAATGAAAGTGAAAGTGAAAGTAAAGTTAGTACTGAATATATAGGTGGTAAAAAGTGTAAAATGATATAGTTGGTTTTAAATTTTCCCGCGCCCTTCTGGTTTTAAATTTTCCCATGCCTTTCCCTTTTCTACGTAGTCACAGGCCACGATCATGGCCTGCTATGCCATGATCGTGACATGCGGCTTACCATATAATGCCTACTCAGACAAGCCACAGCCGTGGCCAGCGACATCCTACCACTCCTAATTTGTTCCTTTTTGTTCTTTCTCCACTCTTTTCACTTCCACTACTTGATTCTTTTCTGACCCTTTTTCATCTCTCTATTTATTCTTGCACGATCATCCATATAATTCCAAATTCCTACTCCTTTTTTGCTTTTATTTAAAAAACAAACTAATCCTAACTATAAAATTTCAAACGTTCGAATAAAATTAACAAAGAATTACTTTTGTATGGGTTGCCTCCCATGCAGCGCTTCTTTTAACGTCAGTAGCTCAACTCTCTGTTAAGCCCATGGTGGTTGGAATGAATGGCTCAATGGTAGCATCTTCATTAATCTCAATGTTTTCACTTTAGCTACCATAATGCAGTTACCACCGTCCATACAATTTTCCTTTCCTCGCCTTCTCCTTCGTGAGTGCTTCTTCCTGAAAGCATTCGCAGGATCTTCCATGTCCTCCCCATTTGCCTCGAGGTTCGAGTTCTTTGAGATTCACTAGAGGTGAAAGAGGTCCGTACTCTCTTGTAGTTACCTTAAATGTTAATGTTTCCTTCCCTATTCGCAGAATTAATTCCCCCCCATTAGCATCAATAATTGAGCACGTAGTTGCCAAGAATAGGCATCCAAGAATTATCGAGGTGTCCCCATCTTTGTTGATGCCCAAAATATGAAAATCTGTGGGAAAGATGAATTTACCAACCTTTATCAACACATCTTGTATAATTCCCATCGGTCTATATGACGTTCTATCGGTTGTCTTAACCAAAAACTTGGTGGGCACTAACTCTCTTAACCCTAAATTTAGATTAAACATGTAGGGCATCATATTTATACTTACACCTATATCCACGAATGCCTTGTCCATGATAATCCTGTTGATACTATAGGGGATGAAAAAGTCCCCTAGATCCTCTTTCTTTTTAGCTATATTGGGGTCATTTTTTAGTGGTTGCTCCTTAACCTTCTTTTTGACAGACTCCTGTAAACTGAGCTTTTTCTGTACTAGTCCTGTCACTTCCTCGACCTTATTTTGCTTAATCTCCCATAATTTTTCGGCTTCCCTACTTATATATAACTCCTGCTGTTGCACAATAGGGAATGGAAATACACGTCGAGTGACATTGAGAGATTCGATCAGGGGCTCAGTTGGAAGGTCCTCTTTAACCACTTGACCTTCTTTTTTATCTTCTATCTTTCCTAGTTCCTCATCCTAGGTCTGCCTTATAACCGTGATATGTTCCTTTGGATTTGACTCGATGTTGCTTAGAAGAGTTCCAGCATTTTGAGTCGACATGGCCTCCACTAACTGTACCACTTGGACTTTTAAATTATGTATAGAGGATGTATGATTCTTTGTTACTTGCTTGAATTTGCTCTCGAATCTCTTGTGTCCTTCCTCTATGCCTCTGATCTTGTCCAAAATTTTGTCCAACATTGAATCCATTGAGCTTGCTTTATCTTATTGGAAGCTCAATTGCCCCTGAGGCCTGAATTGTCCTCCATTGTTGTTGTTTGGCCAGGAAAAGTTAGGATGATTCTTCTACCCAAGGTTGTAAGTGTTAGAGAAGGAATTGTTCCCCCTCCTCATCCAAATTGCGTCCCATATAGTTTATTTGCTCCTGGTTATCCTCTCTCATCAAGTGACAGTCCACAGTATCATGGTCTGTTTGACCACAAAGCTCACACTTCAGTTGTACGACTTTAACTTAAGTTGAGGATAACGTCTTCATGTTATTAAATTATTGCATCAAATTGTTGATCTTCTCTTGCATCTTTGTCATTTGATCGATCGCGATGATTCCTTTTTGCTCGCAAAAAGTCATAGGCTGCCTACCTTGCTCACTTGTCCATAGGCAACTGTTGCTGGCCATCTCTTCGATCAACTCCTCTGCTTCATCAACCGTCTTTTGCATCAAAGATCCTCCTAACACTGCATCAATCGTTCCTCTGGTAGGTGGGTTTACTCCATTATAGAACATCTATAGAAGGAATCCTTCAGTGAGTTATGATGTGGGAACTTCCTTTGTAAGTCTTTGTATCTCTCCCAAGCTTCATAAATTGACTCCCCATCACCTTGTTGGAAATTGGTTATTTCCTTTATTATATTCGTGGTTTTTGTCAGCGGGAAGTACTTGTCTAAAAAGGCACGCACAAGGGCTTAGTGAATGTTACCAAGTCTTCGCACTATCTCTAAGTGTGAAAGGGAACAGCCTAATCCTAATAGCATCCTCCGACATCTGGTGATACACACCACAGATCTAGAGAAAATTCACGATATGTGCGTTCAGTTCCTTATTCGCCAATCCGTAAAATTGGACATTCTGTTGAAGCATGTTCAGGAGGGCTGGCTTAATTTTCAATGAGGCTGCTTAAATAGGAGGCCCCTAGCCACTCCTTAGTTTGATGGGTTAAACCTTGGCCTCATGAAGTCTATGAGAGTACATTGTTGCCATCCAAGGTTCACTTCTTGATCTATGTTCCTTTAAAATTCCTTAGCTATTGTCAACTTTTCTATCTCTTCGTCTTCCTCTCACCGAGCTTTCTTAAGGGTTCATTCTAATTGTGTAATATCTAGATCTATTGTCTCTGTTGCACAACTTGAACCTCTTATGACTCTTATGTTCATGCAAGAGCATGCTTCCTAAAAATGAACGAAAGAAACTAAAACAAAAATTAAAACTACTCTAACGCCTTAAATTATAGAACTAAATTGCCTTCCTTATTAACGGCGCCAAAAACTTGATTGCAAGGTTACACATGCTAAGTTTTAATATTTATAACCTTGGTAAATTCTGCAAACGCACGGGTCATTTATGTAGGTATTGATCCCACGAGGAGGGCTAAACTAGTCCTAAAATCTAAGGTCGTACTAAAATACAATAATTCAAAAGGAATAAAATAGTGTAGAAAATAAATCAATCAAACAATTAATTTCAAGAATTGAGTTGAAGAAATCTAAATATGAAAACAAACCACACAACCAATCCCAAAACTAACCTCGAAACTATCAAGTGAGAGAAAGGGGGATTCAATTCGAAATTAATGAAAACCTAATCAATTATGCAATTCTCGACTTAATAAGTCTAGATGGTCCTAGGGTGAATTACTCTCTGTCGATTTATAATTCTTAATTGATGATCCCTAATTTAAATTATAGGATCACGATCTCTCGATTCGTGATTAACCCAAAACCTAAATTAGTTCTAAATTATCTATTAACCTACTGGGAATCTATGCTTAATCTCTCGTTACATAACTCTACTGGTTCGATCCAATTATTTACCTATCAATTCACCTAACTCTCGTTAGCCCAAATTGATAATTTTCACTCGGTTCACCCTCTTAGTTTATTGTCGAATTATTATGAGTAGAAATTGAATCATAATTAAATCAAAAGAAAGCATAAACAATTAATCTTTATTAATCTCAAGAATTGAAAACCCGAAGGTGAGTATAGACAATAATTAACACTTAACAACAAAAAATTCAATAAATATCCCAATTTCATACATAAATAAAATTGAAATAAGTGAAGAAACTACTGTCGGAATGGATCGCGGAGGCAGCGACAGCGAGAAAATACCTGTTCTTAGAAGTATGTCGTATCAAGCTTCGTCTCCTTGTCTCTCTTCCTTTGGCTCCTTCCTCAATCTCTCAAAAACTCTCTAGGGCTTTTCTGGAATGTGGCTGGCGTGAAAGCTCTCTATCCAGACTCTCCAAAAACTCCTTGTATCTGTCCCATCATGTTATATTTATAATTTGGGAACCCTAGGTCAATGTCGGGGTTGAAACGGTCCGAAAAATCTTAAAAAAGTCAAGTTTTTGCTTCAGCTTGTCCTAGGCCACGATCGTGGCCCTACCTGCCATGATCGTGGCCAGTGCCTTAACCTTTCTGTGATGATCATGGTCCCATGTACACTATAGTGGCCTGGAAGTAAGCTCTTTATCACGACCGTGCCCCCAAGTTTATGATCGTGGCTTGGATGGTCTGGCTTGTCCTTATCTGTCACGATTGTGGCCTGTTGTTCCACGATTGTGGGCTATGCCTTTGGCCTAAAAACTTCTTGAATCTTCTTCTTTCTTCACTGTTTACCCTTAAACACTAGCAAACCCGTCAAGGTACCTAAAAAATATAACGATTAAGCTCAAAGACTCATACAAGCCCACAAAACACTTAAACACATAAACTAACACAATTAACACAATAAACACACACTCAACACTCAATTTAACACTAAATACTTTGCCAATTAAACCTTGAAACACAATGCAATTGACAACTATCAAACGGCGCAAAAATTTTTTTGAGTGATTTTGCAAAACAATCTACTAGTTTTACTTTCAAAAACTATAAGTATATGGGTTGTGACTTATAGTTAGAAAGCAGATATCATCCTACAGGGATTGATGCCTACACACCACTTAATTCAAATTACACTTTGTTTAAGAGATGAAATTGTTTAATGAAAATAAAATGGAAAATTAAATTAAAATTAAATAACTAACAATGAAAAATAAACAATACCAAAATATAGAAAATTGGAAGTCAAGGTTTAAACAACTACAGATCTTTTTCTCCCTATCTTCTCCCCTTCCTATTTTATTAATTGAATTATGTCTCACCTAAGACGTGTAATTGTATTAAGTACCCTCTCTCATGGTGTAATTAATTCTCCCTAATCAAATTAAATGAAGTTGATTAAGCAATCTCTTAATTTACCCAATCACTCTACCGATTTAACTAGTTATTAAGTTATCCTATAGGTGATCAATTAAATTATCAGAGATCTCTCTTCTAACTAAGCAATTAACGTGATGAATGTAAGTCTATAGGTTGCCAACTCTCTTTGTACAATCCCACACAAATAACTCAACTCAGTCTCTCAATTTATTGTAAGGTATATGAATATAATCAACAATCATCAAAGATAACTTTCATTCAATTTAATAAAATAGGAGTTTAACAAGATAGTTCAAAAGTAATCCCTAAAAATAAATCAGCCACTTATGGTCTCTATAACATCACCAACAATTGAATAATCTATCATGCAATGACTAGGAGAGATAAAAACAACCTAAAATTGAATTAAAAAAACTCCTTTGCTAAAATCTAGAAATTCTAGTGTTGATGTGCTATTTTCCCAATTATGTTTGATGATCCTTGAATTTCCACCTTCTTTTAGACCCAAAACTTGGATTTTTCACTCAAGGAGGCTTTTCTCTATAGAGTTATCACGTTCTCCTTCATCCATGGAGGTTTAATACCTTATATAGTCCAAAAACCCTAAAGTTTAATTGAACCTCGCATAATCTCTCAGATAAAATATCCCACGATCGTGGGAATTGGTATAATTCACAAAATTGTGGGATTTTGCAGCAAAATCCTTCATCTTCTTTTCTCGTCTTTGGTGTATAGCTTAATCTCCAAGTTTTGCATTCTTCATTCCTACATAAAATAATCAATTCTTACCCTAAATTAACATTAAACATGAAAGTGTTGGTTCGAAAACCTAAGCGTACAAGATTTGGCTAAAACTGTAGATTTCAAAACTTTTTTTTAGAAATCAAATTTCAGCGGAACCAATATAACCAAATCAATATGTCAAGCTATACATGATACGGTATGAAAATATTTAACATAAGAAAAAGATGGTAGAATTATACCGACTCCTTTGGTACAGATTTAATTCCTCGCTATGCTATCCTATCCTCGGCAATGTATCCTTTCCTAGGTGATGTATCCTCTTCTCATTATTGTATCCTTGACCAATCCAATCTACCACTTATTCTCCTTGGATAACTTGGTTAACAAGATCTTTTGGTGGGAAAGGAGAAGAAAACTTGAAGAGAT
>JAOQMS010044583.1:0-10161 GCA_027563885.1 Erythroxylum longipes | reverse complement strand
ATTCTTGTAAACGAAATGTTTCTGAATAAAAGTGGGCCCAAATTTGTGATTATTGATTTGCGCATATTCAAAAAAAATTATACCGACTTTTGATTGTTTAGTGATGTAGCACACTACCCTCACAGGGCACGGACTCGGATATCACCATCGATATCGGGTTCGGGTCTAGCAGGAGTGGGGTGTTACACCTGTCGAGGACGCAGGTATAAATCTTCTTAGCTGTATTTTTTGCAATTTTGTATTATTATTATTGCTCGAAGTGATCAGTCCTTTTATGAATCTTTTTAACGATAAACCATCATCGTTCTTCATCAAAATTAGCGTGCCTTAAGAATTTCCCTGCTGAGCTTCTACAGCTTCCTCTTGTTCCTAACTGTGAACATTGTGATGCCAAAAGATTTTATTTAGAGCCCCCATCATTTTGTTGTTCACCAGGAGAAATTTCCATTGTTGCTCCTCAAATGCCATATGCTCTAAGTGATTATTTATTGATAGTGACGAGGAGTCTGAGCATTTCAGGAAGAATGTTTGTACATATAATAATAATATGGCTTTTACTTTTTAAAGAGCTAGGTATGATCGAGAATTAACAAAAAATAAGAAAGGTGTTTATACATTTTGTGTTCAAGGTCAGGTTTATCATTTCTTTGACAATTTAGTTTCGACAACTGATAATGTGTTTGGTATCCAACTCTATTTCTTTAATACTGATGAGGAACTTAGAAGAAAAACTAAAAGTTGTGATAAACTTCATGAGTATACATTAAAACTGATTATAGCAATCTTAAAATATAATCCCTATGCTAAGTTCTTCAGGAGTCTTAGGGACATTCCAATACTTGACAATCATACAATAGTTTTAAAGTGTTATCCTAGCCTTGATCAGCGTGTACACAATCTTCTTATTGCATCATAAGTAGCTGCTATATGGACTGAGATAGATGATGAAAGAATTGATAGATGTCCTTACATCCAAGTCTATACTCATTTGGGCAAAAGTTACAGAATCCAATCTTACTATGTTTGTTATGATGCCCTTCAGTATCCTTTTTTATTTCCTCATGGTAAATCTGGATGGCATCGTAGAATTAGGCTGTTGTTTTAAAAAAGAAAGAGAAACGATGCTCCAGATGAAGGATGTGACATTAATTCAGTTCTTTTAGTCATCCATCTGAATTGTTTACTATGGAGAATGCAAGTAAGTTTATCTTTTCCTGTTTCATTTTGATAGTGTTGTCTAACCTTATGCTTTTATTTATTCGATTTGTTTGTATAATTTTTAGTTGCTAGTCAAGAATACCGCGAAGCTGACATTGTTTCTGTTAGAAAGTATTATTGTTATAGGCTCCAAATAAGAGAACATGATTAATCAATGTTGCTTCATAGCTTAAGGCTACTTCAGCAATTTGTTATGGATGCTTATATAAAGATTGAAACAACTAGGCTTGATTTCTATAGAAACAGACAAAATGAGATAAGGATAAAGATATTACAGGGTGTTTTGGACAGTATTGCTATTGGTCAGACTAAAGGTTATCAAATTGGTAGTCGAGTTATGCTCCCGACTTTGTTTATTCGTGGTCCAAGGGATATGAAAAGTTGTTATCTTGATGCGATGACTCTAGTACAGAAGTATGGTAAACTTGACATCTTCCTCACCATAACTTGCAACCCAATGTGGAAAGAGATTCAGGATAACTTTAAGTTTCATAAAAAGCCACAAAACAACCTGATTTATTGGCTAGAATTTTTAGAGTTAAATTTGAAATCCTTAAAATTGAGATAATCAAGAAATAGACCTTTGGAGAGGTTGCCGCATATGTTTATGTTATTGAGTTTCAAAAGCGTGGTTTCCCTCATGCTCATTTGTTGCTGATACTTAAGTCACATTCTAAATTGCTCAATCCAGAATCTTATGACCAAATCATATATGTTGAAATACCAAATCCTATTGAAAATCCACAGTTATATTCTCTTGTCGTTAAGTATATGATCCATGGTCTTTATGGTCATATAAATAAAGGCAACCCCTGTATAAGAAATGGTGTGTGCAAGAACCATTATAAAAATTTTTTCCTTTTACTGTCCATGGTGAGGATAGTTATGAATGTTATAGAAGGAGAGATGATGGCGGAAAAGTAAAGATTTATAGGCAAGAGGTAGATAATAGGTGGGTGGTTCCTCATAGTCCATACCTTTTGCTCCTTATTGATTGCCACATAAATGTTGAAATATATTCTACTGTTAAGCTTATTAAGTACTTTTATAAATATGTCTTCAAAGTCCATGATCTTGTAAATTTTAGTATTGTTGATCAGGAGACCACTGTTGATATTGATGAAATCAGTAATTCCAGCAAGGTCGTTGGATTTTGCCTCTTGAAGATTTTTGGCATATATATAAGTTTCTTCTACAGAGATTAGTCCATCGGAATATGTGCTTCAGGTTCATCTTCTTAATCAACAATCTATCTTCTTTGATAGAAATTCATATTTATTCTATTTGCTGAGAAAATTTGAATTTTCAAGAACAATGTTAACTAAATTTTTCAAAATGAATTTGACAAATAAAAAAGCTGAGGAGATGAGATGTTTCTATAAAGATTTTCAGGAACATTTTGTTTGGACCCAAAAACAAGAACATGGTTAAAAAGGAGTCGAAACAAAGTTATAGGAAGGTTGGTTACTGTTGACCCTAAAGAAGGAGAGAGATATTACCTAAGGTTATTACTTATGCATGTTAGAGGACCAATATCATTTGATCACTTATTGACTGTTGACGGTAAAAAAAACAAGTTGTTTTAGGGAGGCTACACTAAAATTAGGATTGCTAGCATCTAAGTCTTATATAGAACAAACTTTAGAGGAGGTTGTTTTATTTCAGATGTCAGCTTCACTAAGACTTTTATTTGCTACGTTCAAGTTCTATTGTTTACGAACGAATCCTAAGCAACTTTGGGAAACGTTCAAAGACTATCTTTGTTCTAATTACCAGCATGCTTCCTCCAATAACACATGTACATTGGGGGACGTTCCAAGGATGACCCTCCAGGATATTAATAAATCCCTAAAATAAATGGGGAAGAGCTTGAGTGATTATCATTTTATTGAATATGATTTTGTAGTTGATTATCATGAGCATCTCGTTAAAGAAACACAAAGTAAGAAAAATATACTCATTGATCTAGAAGATTTGTTATTACATTCAAGGTTGAATAGGGAACATAAATACATATTTGATTTGATTTTAGATTTAGTTTTTGGTTCAAATGGTAGCAACTTTTTTATTGATGGTCCGGGTGGAACCAGAAAGACTTTCTTGTATAGAGCGCTTCTTGCAGTTTTACGATCACAGGGTCAAGTTGCAATTATTGTTCCGACATCAAGTGTTGCAACATCGGTTCTTCCTGATGGTAGAACAACCCACTCGAGATTTAAGATTCCTTCATAATCCACTGCCTTGATTCACTTGGCTACATCCGCCCCTAATACTTTAATTACAAATTTAAAAAATCTACAAATTAAAAAGAAGTTCTAGCATTTCTCATTCATATTTTTCTTTCTTATTTCTTTATTCTTATAAGAATAAGATAAGAAAGAGACATAAAAAAGGAATATTTCTATTTCATATGTTGAAGTAAATGAAAAAATTATGTAAAGTTAAAAAATATTGCTAAAAAAAGGGGGCAATACCAAACCTCTTGTTAGAACAATAAATTGGCTATTGCTCCTTTTTTTAGTAATTTTTTATTTTATTTTTAAAAACTCATACATACTAAGGCTGAAGTATTATCCATTTGTAGATGGAGCTTCAATCGCCGCTAGGTCTAGAGAGAAATTATGAGCATTACGTTCATGCATAACTTTCATACCAAGGTTAGCACGGTTAATAATATTAGCCCAGGTATTAATTACATGACATTGACTATCAACTATAGATTGGTTAAAATTGAAAGCATTTTGATTTTTCGAAGAAGAAAGTTTGTTAGTTAAGTAAGCAGAGCAGCATTGCGAAGTTGATATTTGAATCTAATCTCATCTTATAGGATGAGGCTTTAATGGCAAAATGAGAAGCCATTGAAGCACTTGATGATTTGCCCCAAGATATTATGGAGTCCAATAAGCCTTTTAGAGGAAAGATTGTTGTTTTTGGCAGTGATTTTCATCAAACTTTACCCGTTATAGACCAGGCCATAAAAGAACAGTTAATTGATTTAAGTCTTGTAAATTCACATCTCTAGCCACACATGCGTAAATTATCTTTAACAATAAATATAAGAGATATATCAAATCCAACTTTTTGCGATTTCTTATTAAGGATAGGAGAAGGTATAGAACTTGTTGATGAGCAAGATCAGATTTGCTTACCTAAAAAGCTGATTGTTTCTTATCATAACAAGGACAAATCTTTGAACATATTATATTTTTTATATTTTATCGTTTATTGTCCATTTTATTGTTTGTTTATAATTTTTTAAAACGTCTTTCTAATGTATGGTTGACTTCACTAGGTTAATTGAAAACGTCTCCCTAAATTAAGCATATATTCATTTGATCCATATCAGATGATAAATAGATGTGTACTCTGTCCAACAAACAATTGTGTTAATGAAATTAATGACATGATGATCAATAAATTGTCTGGAAATCTAGATTCATCTATAAGTTTTGACAGAACAGTTGACTGAAGACATTAAGTAGATTATGAGGATTTTCCCAATTCTCTAAATCCTAAAGGTCTACCTCTTTACAAGTTATTACTGAAATAAGGTTGTCCAATCATGCTCCTAATAAATTTGAATCCAACAGAGGGTTTATACAATGGCACAAAATTGATATGTAGACAATTAAAAGAGCACACAATTTCTGCATAAATTGTTTTTAGACCTCATAAAGGAAAAATAGTTTTCATACCTAAGATTCCTCTACAGTCTTATAAGAATGAAAAGAATGAGATACCTTTTTGTAAGAACACAGTTCCCTGTTTGTTTGTGTTTCAGTGTCATGTGCTTGATTATGTAGGAATTTTTCTTCGTCTGCCTGTATTTTCACATGGACAATTGTATGTTGCTTTGTCAAGAGATAGAACTCCTGAATTGGTTAAAGTTCTAATTATTCCAAGCACTTTTGAATCTTCAAAATTTTATGACAAAACAAGGAATATTTTATTCCATGAAATTTTCCAGTTGGCTAAATTATAACATATAAAATAAGCAAAAGGTATATTGATTGTTCTGTTCAAGCGTATTTAGTTTCATTCTATTTAGAAATTTATGCAAATATTTTCCTAACCATTTTTTTTGTAGAATGGAGAAGCATTTATTGATTAAAGATATTTTACATGTTGCTAAAGGGTGGTTATGCAAAATTACTATCCAAGAAAAATAGCAAATTGCTACGTCACCTAATAAGTCATCCAGGAGACAAAAGTTTATCTTTTTTTATTCAGAGCTATAACAATTATACTTTCTTCATTCAAAATTTTACTTTTTCCATTAACTTTATTATTAGCTCTATATTTAGAAATAATAATTGACCTAGCTATCAAATTGGAATTTCTATAAATCTTTTTATAGTAATACTAAATTCATGAAATATTCAAGTTTTTTTTTCTATTGCTATACCCTTTTTCTATGAAATGTCGTTACCATTTTTAGGTAAAGATTCGAGTATTTAAATGAGTCAAAAATTCAATTTGTTACTTTTCTTTGTCACTATAGTAATTTAGCTTTTTTTGTATTTTGTTTTTTTGAACAGGGATCACGCATTGAAGCTATCATATTTAACAATGGTATTTAGAGAATGAGCCCCATTTTGTAGCCTTATAAAAAATATATCATTTCTAATGCCATTGTCAAGCCAATTCCACCTCAGTTCCAAGTTGAAGACTTGAAAGGTCAATGAATCATTACAAGTCCCACTGTTGTCGAGCCTGTAATTGATGACGACAACATCCTACCTAGAAAATTTAGTTATACATCTTTTGTGAATCTTATCAAGTACATTAATAACAAGGAAAATTAGTTAGTTAGATTTTTTATCTGTTTCCCTCAACAACTTTTTATTTTTTCCCATTACATCTTATTGTACTTATCCTAACATATGATAGATATTTTGGCTGTTGTTATTCAAATTTTGGATGTAAGGCAGATCAACAAAGATGGCAAAGTTTTGATTGTCCAAAAATTTGTTCTTATTAACAAATAGGATGTTGCATTCCTTATTATTCTCTACAACTAATGAACTCCGATAACATTTGATTCTTTTAACAATTTTTGTTTTTATATTAGACAACAAACTATTATATTGTTTGGCGCTTTGGTTGTAAACGAAGGCCAACAAATTATACAAGCCTTACATACTTATCCGATGGTTGTGTGTCGTAGGATAAAAGTTCACTTTTATAATGGTAAATCTATTTTGATTTTCTTCATACTATTATATTTTTTATATTTATCCTTGTATTTTCTTGTTTATCTTACCATTTAAGAATTTTAGGTGTTGCATTATCCATATAGGTCGATTATGCAATTCTTATTGAACTGCCAATACAAAAAGCTGCATATTTTAAAAATTGGTATTTTCACATATCTCATCTTTACTCTTGCAATAAATAAACTTTTATACACATTTTTAGATGTTTTTATGCTTACACTTATAACTATCATCTTTTCAGGGCACAATAAAATAACAAGCAGCTACAAGACCTTGTTACCCAACAGGCTTGCCTCAAATATAATCCTGATGTATCTTTTGGATCAAATCAAAAAAATTTAAAGATCATTTTCTTAAAGTCCACCGACAAGGTACATACATTTTATATTCTAATATGAACTTTCTTCTTACATATTATCTATCTAATTTGAATATTCCTAACGAATATCTATTTGTATCTTTCCAAATAGCATGGATGCTCGTATTTCCTTTCAATACATTATGCAAAAGTATTGGTATATGAGCTACAAAAAATGCTTTCGCTCAACCGTAGCTACATATGGGGTTACATTTACATGTAAATCTTGCAAGGAAAAACATCCAGTTGAACCTAGGCATTTCTTCCCCTTTTCCTTTTCAATTTTTTCACCTTTTTTAAAAATAAAGGATGAACAAGCCCCTTATATCATGAACAGTCAAGTTATTTTTATGTCCTCTTCGAAACATATCCTGATTTGATTTTAACACATACCTAGGATACTTGTATGCTAACTTAAGTTTAAGATCGTTCAGATTAATTCTAAATACAATTTTATGATATTCTTTATTTATTCAAATGTACATTTTCTCATTCACTTTCCTTTGTAAATGTAGATGCCAATATGATGTTGATTTAACTGACAGCATAGGAACTGTCACAACATCCATTTTTGGTGAACTTGTTGACAATCTCTTGAACTTTAGTGCAATTGAAGCTATGCAGTATTACAACTAGGTTATATTTTTATACTTATTACAAATAAAAATACATTTGATTGTTTTTTATGACATTTCTATTATATGACTAATGATTTACATTTTTCTCTTTGGTAAAAAGAGTATTGAACTTCCTCTTGATAAGGTCCATGCTGAACTAAAAGCAAAAACATTTCTCGTTCATATCAAACCTGTTCACATGCAACCATTAGATGGAAGAAAATGCTTCACTGTTATCTATTACCGCCAAACTGATGATGTTGAATTAGAGGGAGGCTCAACTTTAAGCATAAAAGGAGATAATAGCAATGCTGAAATGAAACTTTCAACTATTTTAAGTATCTATCATTATTTATTCAATCATTTTTTTGTATTTATATTCATCAAACTAGTTCAACTCTCCTTTTTTTTCACCCCGAGCATATCAAATGAACCGTGTACTAATAATGAACTAGAACTGCTAATAACTTTCCATTTTCTTGGTGATGGTTGCACCAAAAAGCACAATCATGAATTCTAAACACACTTTGCAATAGCTAAGTATATACCTTTCGTTAAAGATTCATTAGTACTAGCATTTTACATCTCACTCTTCAAACTACTTCATAATGTTTACATTTTATAATTTGAGCTTTAATCCATATATGTCTATTCAACTTTTTCTTGTTACTTTTGCTAGTTTTTATATAACTATATTTTAACATACACCAATTTAGCTTTGTGATCACTTTCATGTCTTATGAGTTCCTACGCATGACTTGTATTACTGTCTATCACTTATTCCATTTATTATGTTTTTTCCCATGAACACCCATCCTTCGTAAGTTGCAAATTACATTAGTTGGCCTGTCAAGAACCATTCACTCATTCACTGTCAATAAATTACCACATCTATTGTTATTTAATATTAAACATTTTTAAACAATTGTAAGTCCACTAAAATCTTTGTTGTTAGTATTTATTCGTTCAAAATTCTTAAGAAGGTGATCTTCACTTTTATACTCTGTCACTAATATTCTTTGGTTTTTTATATTTTCAGAAGACATTCTTTTTTCTTCTTCAAGAGTTAGACAGTAACTTGCTAAAAGATTCGAAGAAACTGAACCAAAATTGACGCCAACCTCAGATGTTGCTGTTGATGATCGCAACAAAAAGCCCAAATTATCATGAACTTTTTTCACAATATTTTCACTTCGCAGATTAAAGGGGCAATTGAAAGCTTGAGTACGGAGGTACTTACCACACAGACAAAGGAAGATAAAGCAGTTGCAAGTTTACTTCTTGAAAAACGCTGTAAAATGATAAAAACCATTAAAACTCACTACCGGGAAATTAGAAAACGTCCAGGTATGAGTTGTACATGTATTTGAATGCTTAAGGAAAATAACTTCGTTGTTCAGGCCACGTTATCAGCATTTTCAAGTAACTTTTATGAAAGGTTTTCACTAATATGAACATGCATGTTAGTGGATTGAATTCTTCATAAGTTGCTTTAGATAACCAACAGGAATTCAGTAGATATTGTTCTTATATTTCCCATAGCAAAGGAATTAGTAGGCTAAATTTACTTTGCATTATCCAATGAATCACTATATTGTTTATTTATATAAGATTAACTGTCTTAGCTATGCTCTGTGAAGTGGACAAGGATTTAGTTTCTGTTGTTGAATTTTCTCGACTTGTAATGAACGTGTGGTTTGTTGTGATTTGGTCTGTATAAAATGAATAGAGAGGTGGGGAAGAGAGAGAGAGAGAGAGAGAGAGATTTTTATAATCAACAAAGAATATTTAGAGAAAGAGTCTTGTAACTAATTTCTTATTTTACATGGCATTCTAGTCGTCAGAGTAATGTTAAATACACGTTATAGAAGAGCTATAATGTTTATTGGTATAGAATTACATCCATAGGTCTATTATTTAATGACGTGTTTCTTGTATAATTATCAATGCTGCCGTTATATTAGGTACTTAACTATTTCTCGCGTTCCTTGTTGGACTATCTTTCTCCTGTATTATATCTTATATTGTTGATCTCTTGTTCTTGTTTTGTTTACTGAAATAATGATTTATGCTCAAATAGTAATTTCTTTTTAATTCATATATTTGGTGATTGTTTTTACACGTCGGTCAAAATTTTTTAAAATTTTTTATTGATTTATTTTAATTCATATCAAATTTTGCGATTATTATATTCTTTACTAAAATATTATAACGAATTTTACTTTATATATTTCAAAATTTTCCCATCAAATTCTGACTTTAATAATATTCACTCACATATTTTAAGCATTCATAATAAAACCTAAACATACATACATGTCATGGTTACTGGACCAAGACTGGTATGAAACAAGGGGTTGGTGGCATTGTTATGAATACCTGTACGTACCGGTACGTATCGTACCGGACCAAAACTGGTACCGAATTATAAGTTATGGTACCGGATGTAAATACCGGTCGGTACTGGTCGATACCGGCAGTATTCAAAATACCGGTCAAATACCAGCCGGTACCGGAAATTTTAAAAAATTGGGGGACTTTTTTGCAAAAATTTCAAAAATTTTTAAAATCTTCCTCCCTTCCTCCTACCTCTCTTTCCCCCCCTTTTTTTCAAAGTTTTTTAATTAGTTATTTTATTTATTTCAACTTTTATAATTATTGTGAATTTTTAATTCTTGTTTTTAAATAATAATAAATATTCTTATTACTAATAATAATTATAAATTAAATAAAACTTAAAAATAAATTATTT
>JAOQMS010044582.1:0-10161 GCA_027563885.1 Erythroxylum longipes | reverse complement strand
AAAGTTGTATATAAATCTTGTATCTTTCCAATGGTATCAAGATCAAAATTTTTGGACTTCAGGTGTAAAAGTTATGGTCTTTATAAGATAGCAGAAATTGTATAGGAGTACCAATTTTTAGCAGAAATGGAAATTTTCACTGAAACGATTATTCTATATCTATATAGGCTGAATTAGACAAAATTTTCTTCATGAAAGTTTTAGATATTTTTCTTAGATTTCCAAAGATATATAGTTTGTAAATTTTGGATTTTTGGATTGAAAGTTATGTTGTTTAGAAGTAAGGTTGTAATAATAGGGCAGTCGCGATAATGACACAGTACGATCGCGACAGTCCCAGAATTTCGGAAAGTCGCGATCTCGACCGTCCCGAAATTTTTCAGAAAATTGCGATCGTGACGAAGCGCAATCACGACAGTCCTAATATTTTGCAAGGTCGCGATTATGACACGGTACGATTGCAACTCCCCTCGTTTTTCCTGCTACTGTTCATTAAAAGTCACGATTGTAACACGGTACGATCGCGACTTTCCTGTTTTCTGTGCCCTCTCACAGGCGTGAGAAATGAAAGTCACACCCTTGACTATGCTGCTTATGAATTAAGATTTGTCATTTCTAAATCCAAATTGCAATTAATTCTTTTAACACCCAAATCATTTATTCGTTGTTCATTTTTGCTATGGAAAATTTTCAGTAAATTGTGGGGTATTGTTTTTACTTTTCCTATGAATTTTCTTTATTTGAAATCATTATTATCTATTTATTTTATTTTGATATTATCTATTAATTGTGTATTAATTGTTTTTATTAAATCATTTGTTTTTGAATAATTTAATTTTATGTCTAAAATCATTCTATGATCCCACCACAAATCTTCCTTGTCTAAACGCAATTAAATTTAAATGTCATATGTTATTTTATTTTTTTATGTTCCCAAATTTATTTATTTTATTATTTCAAATAAATTTCAATGGTGGCACGTAGTTGCCATAAAAGCCATATGGAGACCCGGGGCCAACACTCCTCATTCAGTTTCCCCCCATTAATAGGAGAATCAATTTCAAGCCGAGCTGGAACATGGTTTTCAGAAACTTGTTATGCCTCCTCATTTTCTTTACTAACTTCTGAAGTATGCTTTTCCATTCCCATGACCTCCCAATAGTTTCCTCTTGTTAAAACTTTCCCAGTAGGTTTCCATTCTTTACCTTGAGCCTTAAGAGATGGTTTCCATTGGTATGTAAACAATACTTTATCCTCTTTAAGAGAGTGTTCATTTGCTAATCTTGAGATTTGGATGTTGTCTTTCATTTCTTTAGAGATGACCATACTCATACATAAATGAACAAATCCAACCCTTTTTCTCAACGCAACATTTTCATCCATACAAATTGGTTTGCCTAAATAACTAGCTAGCATACTCAAGCCCTTGGTAGTCCAATATTCTAAAGGAATGTTGTGAATATTTACCGAAAGAGGAATGTTCTTCATTCTAATTTTTTGTAATTCCATGCCTGGTTGCCAAATTTGAAGAAATAAAAGGAGTTGAGAGATGTACCAAGGGCCCTATTTAATTACCTTTTGGGCTTTCGATTTAGAAGAGAAGGAGAATATCAAATTATCCTCTTCTGTTAGAATTACGTCCATTAGACCTCTCCCTTTCCAATTTATCTGAGCCCAAGCTTGAATCACTTGAAATGCTAGCCGTCTATTCATAAAAAAGCCAACAAGAGTAGATTCCGATGTCCGAGCTCCTTCTTGTATAATGTCTAGGCTAGGAGCTACTATTAACTTACCTTCTATCTCCACTGGTGGGCTGAAAACCAGTGCTGAGTTTGAGTTATCACCCACCACTTGTTTCCATGTCTTTCTAGGACCACAGATAAGTTCACCTGCTATAGGGGTTGATAATTTGGTTGGAAAAGCATAGGTGGAGGGAGGGATAGTTGTTGAGTGGGATAGGGATATAGGTTGGCCAGTAGGTAGTTGGGGAGGGGAGAGGGGAATAGGAAGGAGATTTGGGGCTGAGGCTATTTTGAAAGTAGATGAAAGGAGTGGGAAATCAGTCTCCATTTGGATAGGAAACCAATCAAAGATGTGGAGTTGGTAATGTAGATCATCAAGAAAGAAAAGTGGGAAGGAAAGGTGTATGGGTTCGGGTGGAGATGGAGGGTGGAGAATTTCAGATCTAGGGTTAGGGTTGGGGGTGAAGAAGGAGGTTAGAGAGAAGCTAGAGTTTCTCTCTCATCGGATTGTTTCTTGTTGATAACTTGTTGATAATTTTAAAAAGAGATTTTTTTTGTTAAAACATGTTGATAAAGAAACTAGTTAGGGACATATGGCTAATCATAAGGAAATAACTATTTAAAAAAATTCATAGACAAGTTATCCAAATTTTCGACAATTTTTATATAAAGCATCATTTTCTTAAATAATGGAATATTTCATGATGAACAAAGCATACAGTGATTGCATAAAACATATACGTGTATATTATGAGAAATGTGCTAGTAGGAACTAATATTCTACAAAAAGATCATATAAATGTGTCTACCTTGTTTTGAGGACCACACTAAGAAATGATCAACAAATGAACGAGATTTTGAGTATACAATTATTACTTTATATCCTTAAGGTCATAGTTTTAAGTAAAAAAATTATTTTTAATAAAAGCATTACTTATTTGTATGTATTTTGTTAATTATAATTGAATTTTTAATATTAAAAAATCCTTAAAATAAAATTTTTGAGAAGTTAATTTAAATAAATATGAATAAACATGGTTTCTTGTAAGCAAATATCAAGTATTTAGATCTAGTGATAGAATATAGTGGCTTACCCAAATTACATCATATTAAGCAACAACTATCCAAGGTGTAACCAAATTATTATGTCCTATTGGCATATATGCTCTACATTAAGAAGCTGATTGCCTATCTCTTACGATATTATAAGTTGTTCCATAGCCTTTTGCATGATTTCATTTATAATTCTTTCTAAGTATAATTACAATTATAATTTATAATTATTATCAATATATTATAAACATAATGGATTACATATAAAGAGCAATCAAAAAGATAATTTTTTTTAAAAATTAAGTCAGACTTAATTATAATGTTTAAGAAACTTTAAGGATCAAATATGAGATATTTGATTTTATAAAATTAATTATAATTATAATTAAATTATTGCTTTAATTATAACTAGGAAGTTTAATTTTAATAAGAGTGAAACTCTTCTAATCAGTAACATTATACATTTAGAAAGTAACCGGTGTCTTACTAGTAGCTTTCTTATTTAGGCAAGTTTAATGGATTTAGTCATTGGTGACTGCATGTATCTCTCGAAAGTCCAACAAAATGGTTGGGACTTGGACTCAGAGTTTCCCTCCATATGCAACTCCTTAGATGCGAATAGAAGCCGAGGAAAGTTACCAACTCTTAAAAAGGATTATGCTAAATCTTAGAGGAGTGTTGTGTGCTCTGAACACCCTTTGTATAAATCTAAGCTCTTTCATACCACTTTAGTAAATGGAATGGTTTCCCTTCCAAAAAGCTTCTACAATCTGGAGCTAGATCTTGGTGTTACAACCTAGTTGGTTTTGTTCCTAAGTAAACAACCCTCATATTGGTGGACAACCATTACTTGTGAAAAAATGGGTTCCAGGCTTGGAATTGGACATAAATGGCATATAATCATTTCCCATTTGGATTAACTTCCATAATGTTCCCTTGGAATATTGGAATTTGGATGGTCCGAGCTTTCTTGCCAGCTCAATAGGTAAGCCTCTTGCATTGGATTCTCATACTACCAAGTTTGAGAAATATGTTATGCTCGAATATCCATTGAAGGGCGGATGAGGTATGAATTACTCTAGTTGTTACCTTCCATAAAGTTTAATGAAGTAGGGGAGCTGGTCAAAGATAAAGTTAGGTTTTTTTGGAACTAGAAGCCTCAATTAGGTAAGAGGGTATATAAAGAAACAAGGAAGCTGCTTAAAACATATGAGTATTCAGAATTGATGGATTTAAAGGAATCTGATGAGTAGGTAGAATTAAAAACTGATAAAAGGCCTAACGACTTATCTAAGATTGATTTAGACAAAGGATTGATCACTAAGAGTTTGGGAGATGATGCAGTGTCTGAGGAGGATCATTTCTAGGACCAATTGGATATTCTAATGGAAAATGTGCTCTTTGACCCTAAGTAGGAAATTTTCTAGTAAGAGAAAGAAGGCCAAGGGAGGCTGGTAGTTCTTTTAATTATTTTTCTTGATATTTTGGAATATTTTAGGAATGAATGATCCTCATAAAAAGCTTTCATTAAAGGATTTACTACTAGAGCAGAAAGCTTGCTTTTTGGGCTTATTAGAGATTTGCATCAAAGCTCATAAACTACTTGACACCATGAAGTTTCTAGATTAAATTGGATGATTGAATCCAATCATCATTTAAATTATAATGGTAGGATTGTTTTTGCTTATGATAGAGACATGATTCAAGCTACTGCCTAATGTAGTTCTGATTAGTTTGTTCACTTAATATGTAATAATTTGGATTCTTAGTTTTCCTTTGAATTGACAATTCTATGTGGCTCTAACTATGGGAGGATCTAATCTGAGTTCTATAAAATCTTCTCTAATTATTCCTTGGATGTTATTGGATAATTTAACTATGTATTAAACTCTTCAAAATTTTATAGGGATAGAGTTCACATTATTATTGGTAGAGGGTTGGATACCCCCTTTGGGCTTACTGGAACACTTTGATTTGAGTTATGTAGGCTTTCGTTTTACTTAGACAAATAAACAACAAAAGACGAGCTTCACTAGGAGGAAGGTAGACAGGGTGTTGTTCATCCATCTCTATATGATCAATTTCCTATTTCATTTGCTCAGTTTGGTCCCCCTATATGGTTTGATCACTCATTTATGGAAGTCATTGTCTTTAATAGTCAAGGACATCATAATGCTCTTTTAAGTTTTTAAATTTCTTAGCCTATAGAGATGAGTTTTTGGATCTAGTACAAGAGGTTTGGGAGATTAGGATCTAGGGGTATAAGTCCTTTCGGCTGATGAGAATGTTGAAATTGATGAAAAGTAGGCTAAAGATTCTTTTAAAGAATAGGAACCTTTCTGCTCAATGATTATATACTGCAAAAATGAATTTGAAGGGGTTATAGAAGCAAACTCATATGAATCCAATCAATATGGATCCAAAGCAAAAGGAAATTATAGCCCTCGAAGGGTACACCGAGGCTCTATAGGGCATGATTCTCTAATGTTTCAAAAGGAAATTGGATGAAGGAGGATGATGCTAACACCAAGTTCTTTCATAACTTTATCCTTTATGGAGGAAATTCCTACAAGATTCTATACTTACTGGACAGGGACAAGCAACTAGTAAAAGATAGTTCTTTCATTCAAGCCTTGATTTTTAATTACTTTAAATTAATTCTTGGTTCAAATAACTCAAATCAACTAAGATCTTAGACTCTGACTAACCTATTGTGACATTCAACTCCTTTGATACTATTTTATAGGAGGAATTGAAGAAACCAACTTCTGTGATGGAAATCAAAGAATGCATATTTAGTTTGAATCTAAGAAAGGCTCTAGGGACTGATGACTTTAATGCCTTCTTTTTTCAATTTACTTAGGACATCACCGGTGATTTGATAGTGCAGGTAGTTTAGGAGTTTCTATCCTCAAGAAAAATGCTTAAAGAGTTTAACTCATCCCTTATCTGCCTTATTCCTAAGATTCCCAATGCAATTAATCTCAAGAATTTTTTTCCCATATCTTATTGTAGCACTATTTATAAGGTGGTATCTAAGCTTCTTCTTAACAAACTTATTGCACTCTACTTAACACTACCTAAATGCTCCACTCACAATTATATGAAATTGCCATAGTATATGGTGGGCACACCAAGGTCGCCTCATAAGGAAGTTGTTAATTGTAATAACTTGCTTGAAAATAAGAAATTAAAGAATCAAATTCAAGAAGGTATAGAGGTTGTGAAATTATCAAATTAAACAAAAAGAATAAATTTCACAGAATTTATATAAACCTTTCAAAGATAACCTAGGGTTTACACTTTGATCCAATTTCAAGCGTAAATTCTTAAACTTCCCATTAATATAATCTACATCTTTATTCTCTCTTCAATCGAATTAGCAACTATCAATTTAATAGTTCTCACATTCATAAACTAATAATTACCAACTATTCGAAGTTACAAATTAAACACTCCATAGAACTTATATTTCTAATTCATTCTTAGGTTAATTGATTGTTTAGTTCCAATATCACATTTCATCTTTCGATTCTTTAATCGATATCTTAAGACTAATAGGTGGCTAATATATTAACCTATCATTCAGCACAACACAATCAATCTTGGCAAGATATATATTAATGAGAACTATTGAAGCAAGACATTCAATTAATTATAGATGCAAACCTTAGGTAAAAACAATTTAGCACATCATCAAAATGAAAATAATACTCATATCAATTAAATTTGAGCTAGTAAATTCCATTGTATCAAGAAGAAACTGAAACAAGAAAAATCTGAAATCAAACTAAAATAATAGATAACAAGAATGATGAGTGGAAGTGAAACTCTCGTTCACCTTCTCTAGCTCTCAATCAATGTTGATGAAAAAACTAAATTGATTCTGCCTAAGTTTTTCACAAATTTTCAGTGTTTTAAAGAAAAGATAAATCAGAAAGAATGAAGAAATCTCTGTTATCCCATGCATCCCCATGTCTGCTCTCCTATATGTTGTGTCTTGTTTCTATTGCTTTTAATTGTCTTCATATCATAATTTTGGTTATAAATCCTTGTGTTTTGATCCAAATGTGAGATAAATTGAGTGGAAATGGTGTGACAGTTGCATGAATGTTAATTGGATTATTTTGTGAATTTTGCATGAAGGTTGAAGGGAAAGTTGATGTAAATTTGTATGAAAGGAAAAGAAAAAAACAAAGAAAGGTGGTGACTTAAGTTGCCACCACTATGACAAGTTAGTCACGGTGGCGACTAAACATGTCACCGCTGTGACCACGGCTGCATAGGGTGCCAATGAGTCATACCCGTGACTGCCATACTTACCCCGTGAAAATTCTTATGCACTCTTTTAATCCTTCTGTTTTATTACGTGGCAGTTGTAGCTTAAAAGGGCACAAAAACCTAAACCTAGATGAGGTTACAAATAAAAAGGATAGGAGGGTGGCGGTGACATTCATCATTCACTCTTCATTCTTCACTCAACACACACCAGAGACACTTTGGGAGAGAGAAAATGGAGAGAAAAAAGGGAAGAAGAGAAGAGAACAGAGAGAGTCGGTGAAGAAGAGAGAAACATGGCAGAGAGTTAGAAGCAGAACTAAGCCTTCGACCATGTGGTGAGAACATGCTGAAGCAGAAGGCAAGAGCTAACGAGGGAAGCTTGAGAGGGGTAGGAGACCACCGCACCTCATTCACCCGATTTCTATTTGCTTGCTGTGTTATTCTTCTGTTACAGTGTTTCTTGTTTATTTATTGAACTTATTACGTTGTTAGCTTAACCGACTGTTACATTGTTATCTTTTCATAGTTCATTTAGTATTCGCTATTTTATTGCTTTAATACTTATGTTGACAATAACATGGGACTGAAGTGTATAGAGATGATGAACTGTGTTCATGCTATGATAGGTTGATCTCTTTTTCTTGAGAAGTAATATAGCAATTTCATTTGACTATGCATGATTGAGTTACGAATTTATTGTCTTATTTATTTATGTGGTTTTTGCACTAAATGGATGTAATAGAGTGACCAAACTTTACATCATTTTTAGTATTAAATGAAGGACTGAGAGGAGAAATTTAATACAGATCGAGAAACTATGGACGCTTAGGTTAAGAACTAGAAATATATTAACATAAGTGGTAATTAGTAGTCGAGTTTTCATAATTAATTCGAATAATAACTTGTTGAATACAAAAGTTAGATTAGTTCATTATTCGAGTTGATTTAGAACCCCACTGTTAATTTTAGTAAGATAACTATCCAATCATTTCCCTTAATCATGCATAGGAGATTAAATTAGAGAAATTATCAAGAGTCTTCCATTTCGATTAATCTATTCGTCTTTGCTTCTAGTTGATTCCGTTCACTTTTCAATCTATTTTGTGATTTTCTTTAAAGTCTTCACTCAACAAATCAGGAGAAAATATTTAGGATTACATCAGTCTTTATTTTTGCTTTTGTTCAAGGTTAATTTAACTGGACCAATTTCACCTCCATGGAAGACGACCTTAGGTAATCACTATAACTACCTCGTGTACTTGCGAGTAGGATAACCTAGGTATTTTTTGAACTTATTTAGGCATAACAAGTTTTTGGCATTGTTACTGGGGAGGTGTTTAGCGTTTAGACTTATGTTAATTTTGATTGTTTTTGTTTGCTAAAGTGATTTTGATTGTTTGTGTTTATTCTTGCATACATATTTTATAGTGTTATTTTGTTAATGTGTTTTTGTTAATTTTCATTATTAATTTTGTACTTTCCATAGTTAGTGAGTGCTAGGGAGGAGGTTTATAGAAGTGAACTCGTTTAGTTTATCTAGGAAGGAGATCTATAAATAGTGAACCAGTTCCTTTTTGTTGATAACATACACCAAATATGAACATATCAAAGGGACTTTGAAGATGATCGCGAGGAACCCAAGCGTAAAGATCAAGTTGATAACGAAAAGATGGGTGAAAGGCAGTTAGAATGAATGAGTATGTTAGACTGGTGATCAATACTGCCACATCATGCATATGTTTGGGAGAGGTAGCTAGAAATTGTGAATTGAAGAGCATCCATTACAATATGCTGCCATTGTTCTATTGGGTTCCTAATGAAGACCCTTTGAACTTCATTTGGGAATTCTACATTACTTTCTAAACCTTTCCTTTGGATGGATTAGATGAAGATCAAATCAGAATGAGATGTTTCCCACACATATTAAAGGATCGGGATAAGGTGTGGTTGATGACTCTTCTACCTAGCCCATTGACTACATGGGAGGAGGTGTACAAAAAATTCATAAGAAAATTCCATTCTCATCAAAAGACCTCTGAATTGTGGATGAAGATAACTGCCTTCTCTCAAATGGAGGGAGAGCCATTCGATGAGGTGTGGGATGTTGGAGTTATGTAAATATAGTGCCCTGGAAAGCAAGTGTATTTACTTATAACTTAATTTTCTTCCAGTTACAATTTTGTAATGAAAATATTTATTATTAATAAAAATAAAAGAGTTTGGTTTTTATGAGCATTATATATCTAGTCATAAGGTACCGATATTCTTTTGTAAGTAATATACATATACATAGAGATGTATGGGAAACATGTATGTTATAAGCATCTAAAATAATGGATTCACAGTTGAATAATCAAGTTGGTCGCTCGATTGTGGTTTAGACTGTAGTGTTGCGATTTATCTCCATATAAGTAAAGGAGTTTACTTCCAGGGAATGATGAGTTTAATATCATGATAGTAGTTGACTATTGATAATGGAACTATTAAATGAATTTGGAATCAAGTATGTTTTCAAGAATAAAGTGGACCATTACTTTAATCTTACAACATACAACTTAAGCATTCGTTTATTATGGACCACAATATTGATGAGTGGTGAACTCATATGTGTTCTATTATAATTCTTGATATGATTAGAATGGATTTTTATAGAATATTAATCTAGTTTCTGCATGTTGGAATTATTAATTGAAACATGTATCAGGAAAAATTCACTGAAATAAAGAGTTTATAGTGATATCATCACTTCTAGATGTTTTTATGGAAATTGGTGATTAAATTGCCGCCAGTAGTTTGATGGACTAGCTACCCATCAAGTCTTAACACCAAGATGAGATCTTGAGTGTTAATCATATGTAGAGTCAACCGGGATATCTAGAAGGAAAAACCAATATAAGGACGAAACGGTAATTTTACCCTTTATTGTGTGGACGGCTACAATAAGGTTCATAATAGGGTTTGTAGTTGAACATCTTATTTGAAATATGTGTTCTCATAATATTTAGAAATTCAAGAGTTCAACTAATTGTCTTTAGTGGAATGACATTTAGTTAGTAAGCTAGAATTAATTCTAATGAGATTAAAT
>JAOQMS010044581.1:0-10161 GCA_027563885.1 Erythroxylum longipes | reverse complement strand
TATTAATAATAAATATTTTCATTACAAAAGTAACTGGAAGAAAATTAAGTTATAAGTAAATACACTTGCTTTCTAGGCATTATATTTACATAACTCTAACAATGATAACGCAAAAATGCAGAAACTTAGAATTCAAGATTTTCATAACTAAAGATCACTTTTTCCCTATCTTATCTCCCTCCTATTTGGTTAATTGAATTGTGCCTTGCCTAAAATGTCCTAATGAATTAACTAACCTACCTCAAGGTGTAATTAGTTGTCCCTAGCTAAATTAAATGTAGATGATCAAGCAATCTCTCAATCTATAAAATTAATCCACCAATTCAACTAGTTATGAAGTTATCCTATGGGTGATCAATTAAATTAGCCAAGATCTCTCTATAATTAATCAATTAACCTGATTAATGTAGGTTTATAGAGTGCCAATTCTCATTGTACAACCTTACACAAATTACCTAACTTAATCTCTCAATATATTGGAACGTATAATTTCACCATTCATCAAAAGCTTCATTTATTAAAATCAACAAAATAGGAGTTTGTAACATCCACGACATTTTCATTTGTGATGGTAGATATGAATGCAATCACATTCAAGCAACATCCACAACCTTTTCACTCAATTTATATCAATTTTTAAGTAAATAGTAAGAATTTGTAACTAAAATCAAGATATGAATGTAATCAAAATTCAATAGAATTAGACACAACACTATACACAAGGATCACTTTCCACTCCCATTTGTTGATCAAATTCTTGAATGACTTACGGGACGTTCTCACTATTGTTTTCTTAATGGATATTCAGGTTATAACCAAATTGTGATAGCTCTAAAAGATCAAGATAAAATAACCTTCACATGGCCATTTGGTACATTTTCCTATAGAAGAATGCCTTTAGGATTTTGCAATGCTCCAACCATCTTTCAGAGATACAAGGTAAATACCTTGTCTGACTATGTTGAGAAATTTATTGAGGTTTTTATGAATGGTTTTACTGTCTATAGGGATTCATTTGATGCATGTTTAGAAAACCTAAATTGCGTAATTGAAAAGTGCATCAAAACTAATCTTGTTTTAAATTTTGAAACGTGTCATTTTATGGTCAAACAAGGAATAGTTTTGGGATATGTAATTTCATCTAGAGGGATTGAGGTTGATAAAGCTAAGGTATAAATAGTTTAAAACTTACCTTATCCCAAAAATGTAAGGGAGGTTTGTTCTTTTCTTCCCCATGCAAGTTTTTCTCGTAGGTTTATCAAAGAATTTGGTAGGATTTCAAAAAATTTCTATTATTTGTTACAAAAAGATATGCTATTTCAATTTGGTAAGGGATTCAGGGAAGCTTTTGACAAGTTAAAGGAACTTTTGAGTTCGACACCAATCATTCAACCACCTAATTAGAGTCAACCCTTTGAGATTATGTATGATGCTAAAAATTTCATTGTAGGTGTCATCCTTCGTAAAAAATGTAGCAAGATGACTCATGCCATTTACTACGCTTCAAAGAATCTTAATTTAGAAGATGTGTGCCTAAGCATAAATGTGAATCTATTTTCAAATTTTGCCATTCGTATGCATGTGGTGGTCATTTTAGGCATAAAAGAACTGATAGGAAAATACTTGAATGTGTTATTGGCCAAATATGTTTCGAGATTCCTATAAGTTCTACAAGGCATGTGAACAATGCCAGAAACTAGGAAATTTATCCCATAGAGATCAAACACCTTTATCTTCAATCCTTTCATATGAAAATTTTGATGTATAAGGCATTGACTTTATGGGACCATTTCCTTCTTCTTTTGGTTGTCTAAATTTTATTAGCTATGTATTATGTTTCTAAATGGGTGGAAGCTAAAACCACAAGGACTAATAATTCTAAAGTTATTGCAGAATTTGTCAAGTCTAACATTTGCTAGGTTTGGAACACGGCAAGCATTAATAAGCAACAGGGGTACTCATTTTTGCAATTGATTGGTAAGAAATCTTTTTAAAAAGTACCACGTCACTCATACGGTGTCTATGACCTACCATCAATAAAACAACAGGCCAGCCAAAGTGTCAAATAGAGAAATTAAGTCAATCCCTAAGAAAATTATGAGCCCAAATCATGAAGATTGGAGCCAACACCTTGAAGATGCTCTTTGGGCATATAGAATAGTATATAATACACCAATGGGCATATATCCATATCGACTGATTTATAAAAAGGCCATGTCATTTTCTAGTGGAAATTGAGCAGAAAGCTTTTTAGGCAATCAAGTAATGCAATAAGAAAATGGACAAGGTGGGTGAATAAAGGAAACTACAAATGCAAGAATTGGAAAAGTTTAGGCTTGAATCTTAAAAGAATGAAGACATTTACATGGAAAAGGCAAAGCTTTTCATGATAAGACGATTGCTAAAAAGAATTTTGTTGTTGGAAAAAAAATTCTCTATCATTCATGACTTAAGCTTTTCCTAGGTAAATTACATTCCCATTAGATTAGACCTTTTGCCATTACTGTTGGGTTTCGATCATGCATCACATGCATCAAATATTAGAATACATAGTAAAAATAGAATGAAGCCAGAAAATACAGAATCAAACATGTGCCATTAGATGTAGTCAAACAAAACATAAACTTAAGATGTTTACCTTACAATCTCCTTCGTTTTTTATTATCTTCATCTCTTTGGGTTATCGTAAACCACAACAACCAAAGGAGGGAATATTTAATGATATCCACATGAAGAGTGAAGTCTGAAACGTCTTAGGAAGAATGGATAGAAAAAATACAAATTGCTAGCTTTATGTGTCTTCTTTGAGAGCGTATTTTAGAAGATTGTGAATAATTTCTAAAAAGACACATTTTTTCTTATAGCTTTTGCATGAAGATGGAGTGTCTTTGACACCCTTTGGCCTACCTCTAATCCCCAACATCAATAGAGAGTTAGTGGGAATTAAGTGGATTGGGAGAGTTAGTGGGAATTAAGTGGATTGGGAGAGTTAGTTGGAATGAAGTGGCTTTTAATCCCACTTAATTAAGCATAAAAACATTCACCCCTTCTTTAAAGGGTAATTTTGTCATCTTTTTATTAAAGGGTAATTTTTTCATCTTACCTAATAAGCAAGGTTCATATGTATCATATGATTCACAATCAAATGACCCTAAACTACCACACTTTTGTAGCCTATTCATGCATTTCTCATATCTTGAATCCCTATCCAAAACCATCTTACTCATTATTTGCATCTCCAATACATGTGACCCATTAAGTTTCTAGTTATAATTGACAAATGAATTAACACTTAATTCAAGCAAGTCATGAGCGATATCTAGTAACAAATCATGATCCCCAATTGATCGAAAAGTCATTGGTTTTACTATAAACCCTTCTATAGACAATGTTCCTGTGCAATTCGTCCTTTCACCATTCTATACCCCACTTAGTTTAGAGTATGGTTAAAGTGTCAACTCCCACTAGAGACCATGTCACATCTAGCCCAAGTGATGTTAGTTATTGTCCCTAAGGCTCATTACTCAATTGGATATTTCATTATAGATTATCTTCATGACATTTCTACTCTGGACAGAGATTCCTGAGTAATAACCCCAACAAGAGGTCGTAGGTATCATCTCCTTTTATAAGTAGTGGTGAATCTTTTATTGGGTACACAATTACCATCAAATACCTCAAGTTATACCCAATCACCACCCTATGACCAACCTATGAGAGGCAACGAGGAATGGAGTCAAAGTACAAGATCAGTATTCAGGATATCCTTGAGCACCTCAAGTTTAAGGATATTTGCACCATTGCTATGATAAGACTATCATTGACACTAGAATAGATTATCTATATGATTATCTCATGGTAGGTCATCTGATGTAGCTACTACTCCTAGTAAGCATCCATATGTTAACTCTAAACAAATCATGCTTACAACTTATGAGATGCACTGCTTGATCTAATTAAGGAGTATAACATATGCTAGTTTTTTCGGATTAATAATCTTATGACTAGGGATAATTTAGAAACTAACATAATTACACATGATAGGAATCTCATCATCATGATCTCATCATGATTTCCTTCATGATATGTTATGTATCAAGGTCTTCATTGATTCGATTTAAGATCACTATCAATTCATAAAAAACATAAACATCAAATTAACGAAAATGCCTTTTATTAATCATAAATTTGTACAATAAGTGCTAAAGGTGATTGTCTTTAGAGCACTTCTCTAAGAATTACGAATGTGTTTCCATATGGTGGAATTGAAATTAAAAGCCTAATGACGAACAAACAGTTCAAGGTCAACGATCATCAATTGAAACCCTTCTATGAAGGATTCCAAGTGGAAAATGGAATTGATAAGGTTAGAAAGCACTCATTATGAAGATTAAGCAACACTTATATCGAGCCAATGACAAAAAACATAGGCGCTGCTTGGGAGGCAACCTAAGGGAAGTTTATTTCTTTCCATTTACATTCTCGTATTTGTTGTTTATGTTAAATACTCCATTTCTTACATTTGATGTTACATTGGGGACAATGTAAATTTTAAGTGTAGGGCTGGGGATCTTAGTTTTCATGTATGTTTTTAAGATTATTTGTTGCTTATATGTGTTTCTTAGTTGTTTTAAAAACCAATCAAACAAACAAACATTTTCTCTTTTTCTATTGCTTTTAAAACTATATAGTCATAATTAGAGAGTGAATTGACTAGGGAAATTCAAGACAACTTGAACATGTATCTTACTCTTATGATTGATCAATATATATTATATTTAAAAGAAAAGTGACTAGTGGTGGACACAAGCTAGTGAACTTTTGAGCCTTTATAAATTGTCACTTCTATATCAGTCTTATTATCTTTTGTTTATGTGTGACCTTTATGACATGTACATCCTAACTTTGCTTTGATTTTATATTCAAGAGCACATTTTTATCACATGAAAATGATATAGGCATTTTTTTTCATAAGCTATATTAGCCAAATAGCCTACCTATTAATATGATTTTTTTCTTTTTATAAGCCCCTTTAAGCTTTATTTGCCTTTTTTTGTGTTAACCACATTATATGTCTTAGACCTAACTAAATATATTACCTAAGACTTAAAGCTAGTAGAGCATTTGTTAATTATTAATGATTATGGATATATAAAAGTATAACTGTGCGGGTGTGCATATATGTGGGTAGGTGATTGACCTATTTTATGAATATTGTAATAAACTGCAAGTGCACATTGTAGTTGTCGCTAATATCAGTAAGTACGGGCCAATCCTACGAAGACTATGAATACTAATACTTACCTTTCTCTTGTTATCTAGCCTAAGGATTTATTTTATATTTATAAAAAAATAAAATAAAAAACAAAAAATTTAAATAAATAGGAAACGATAATGAATGCAAAGACAATGAAATTCACTTGGAAAACTATTGTTATAAGAAATTAGTATCTAGGTTCGAATCCCCTTAAAAATCTAACTGATTGATCTTTTATCATGCAATTATTTGTTGATGTATTAGACCGTGGAGACTCCTAGTAGCTGACCTTAAGTCTAATAATAATTAATACTAAGGTCTCTAATTTAATTATTCAAGTTAAATCTTATAGGATTACATTACCGATTTATGAGTCCTTCTATGAGGTTTGGCCCTAATATGAAAATTTTATGTTATCCTATCTCTAGGGTTGTAATCAACTCCTTCTAATTATGGAATATCTATTTATGCTAGGATTTCTCAATCTCTATATATGAACTCAAATTATGATATAATATTTTCAGGTTATTAGAATAACATATCACAATATATCAAACAAATAATTGTATTAATAAAAGAATCAAATCATATCAAAGTATTAGCATAAGGTTCATTTATCCTAAATACTAACTGGACATTTAGTTACATATTATGGAACACAAAATCAAACATATAATGAAAGAATAACATATCGAAAATAATCGTCATAATTCTAAATCTCCTTGATTGTCATTTATTATGCAATATAGAGGGTCTTGTGTTTTGATGGATCTTTCGATGATTTCTTCATGTTTTCCGGACCAAAATTGCACCTAAAGAATGAATCAACATTTGGAAATCTCCTCCTAAAGTCTCATCCTCTTATTTGCCTCTAAAACATCGATTATATATGAAAATCTAGGTTTTCATTAGTTTTCATTATATGCATAATCTCTTGCACAGTCGTGCATATGACTGTGCATAATCAGAATTTGTTGAATATTATAAAAATGCATGGTCATGAGAAAGTCCACAGCCATGCACTCTTTCTAGATTGCTAATTCTCTATTTTACGTCGTATTTTCATCCAAATAATTCTCCTTTTAGTCCGTGAAGGCAATTATACTCTGTAAAAACACTTAGAGTGAATTAAGTACCAAATATATGATAAAAAAATATCAATCAAAATATATCAAATATAGGAGGTAAAATATTGTAAAAAATTCAGTTATCAAATATTGTAAAATATTATAAAATTTACACTCAAAATTATAAATTTTATAACATAAATCCATCTTCAATTTTAACCTCTCCATTTATATTGGACATCATCATATCCTATTGAATTAAATTAACATAAAACTAATCAAGCTGTCCTAAAATTAATTTCCTAAACAATATTAATAGTAATCACATCAATAATTAGATTGAAATCAAAAGCATAAATCTTTAAATCGTCAATAAGATTTCACTTAGTGCACTCAAGTGAAACATTGCTTAATAGAATTCTTACTAAAGCTTGCAATAAAATCATATCTCCAGCACTTATGTACAAGCTAGAAATACCAATCCAAATTTCTTTATGGTTTTCATGGGGCTTAGGTAAGGTATGATTGGGATAATAACAAAGGTTAATGATGGAGGACCATCCACATAATCCAATGAAGACTTGACCAACATGGGTCTCGGATTATCCACACAAGCTATAGATGAAGGAGAAGAAGAGAAGATGACCATAAGTTTATCCTCTAAACTCTACACATTGATCAAGCCTCTAGAAGTAAAAGCCATGGTCCATATTGCAAGATTTGAAGCCAAATTCTACAAACCCATTATGCCATCATATTGTTGCAATGTTGTTTGAATATCAAGTAAACTTGATCATACCCATCCGGCCATCAATAAGGATTTTTAATCCATGTGATTTTTCATTAAGTATGTCTTATTTTCTATTTATGTTACTTTATGTATAAATTTACGATGCTCTTAATGGTGTCATAATGTAGGAGTTATTGTGTCTTAAAGAAGTGTCATTATTTTGGAATTATTAGACTTAAAGAAGGAATTAAAGGTACTGCCAAGTTGGAATGAGAGGTCGGCTGTGTGGCTATCCATTCCATTAGCTTAGCTTTCATTTCCTATTTAAGGTTGTCTAAGTTTCCCTTGGGAAGAACTTAGAGTTTTTTAAATAAAAAAAGCATTTTCTTTGAAGTTGTAATAGTTTGCTACGGGTTCTATTGGTTTCTAAAACTAATTAATCAAGTTTGATTATTTTCCAAAAACAATTTTCATTGCTATCTAAATCTACATTGTTTTCAGCCTCCGCACATTCTGACTTTAGGCACTGTTTTAATCATAACTTCTTCATTTCTTAACCAAATCACTCATTTCAGACACCAAATTAAAGCTAACACACCAATCTACAACTTTATAGTTTATTCCAAGTTCCAATTCTACTAATAACCTATCCAAATTTATATCACAACAGCCTACTAGTTCCATTCCCTATAAATACCAATTCCTCCAATATTCTCGAGTACCACCTGAATCACCTCTAGCCACCATAACCACCCTTGGCTAATCCTGGAACGCCATCAGCTGGTATCAGAGACAATAGTTCAGTAAAGGATGAGTATGGAAACGATAGTCAAATTTTGTGGTTACCTCCCCACGAAGAAAAGCAAAGAGACTCCTGGTGGGCCCAAACCAGTAGAGTAAAAGGGCTCTTAGTGACACCATATACTTGAGCTGCTAAGAAAAAAGGCTTTTGCTCAGGGGGGAGTCCGAGAGCAATGTGAAAGCTCACACTTGAGGGGGAGATTGTTGGAATGTCAAGTGTGAGTAGGAATCCCACATTAGAAAGAGATGGAACTAGTGAACTTTAAGGAAAATACAATATGAGATAAATTTTGTTCCCGGTGCCCAAATTCCCCACAAAAACTCATATAGAATGAACCCAAGAGAGAGTGAGGAATTACAAAAACAAGTTCGAGAGTTGTTAGAGAAAGGCTATAACTGTGTATCATCTAGTCTATGTGTGGTTCCTAAAAAGAATGGCTTATGGAGGATGGTGATTGATTCAAAAGTCATAAACAAGATTACTATCAAGTGTTGGTTCCCAATTCCAAGACTTGATGACATGCTTGATCGATTACATGGAGCGAAGATTTTCACGAGGTTGGATTTAGAAAATAGTTTCCATAAAATTAGAATGAAGGAAGGTGACGAATGGAAGACTGCTTTCAAAATACAAGAAGGGCTCTAAGAATGGAATGTAATGCCGATGAGATTATCTGATTCTCTGTCCACTTTTATATGGACTATGAATGAGGTATTGCAACTTTTTCTTAACAAATTCGTGGTAGTTATGTTGATGATATTTTGGTGTATATTTCTAGCTTAGAAGAACATGTCATGCATTGGAGAATGGTTATTGAGCTTTTACGCCGAGAGTCATTATATGCTAATATAGAAAAGTGTCATTTTGGTGATTCATCTTTGTCATTTTTAGGTTACATTGTTTCACATCAAGGCATCAGTATGGATCTATTGAAAATTAAAGTTATAGTTGATTAGACAATTCTAAAAAATTTGATTGAGGTTAGAAGCTTTCATGGATTTTGTTCTTTCTATAGGAGGTTTATAAAGGGGTTTAGTACAATTACTAGTCCAATAACCGATTGTATAAAGAAGGGTGTATTTAAGTGGACTATACAAGCCACAATTACTTTCAACACTCTTTAAGAATGTTATGACTAGTTCACCAATTCTTGCTTTGCCGAATTTTGCTATGCCATTTGAGTTAGAATGTGATGCAAGTGGGGTAGGAATAGGGGCTGTCCTAAGCTAAGGGGGTAGACTGGTTGCTTACTTTAGCAAAAAATTAAATGATACTAGGAGGAAATATTCTACTTATGACCAAGAATTCTATGCTTTGATTAGAGCTTTTAGGCATTGGAGAACTTATTTGATTGCTAATTCATTTGTGTTGTTTACCGATCATGAGGCATTGAATTATATCCAAAATCAATCACACTTAAATAGTAAACATGCTACATGGATAGAATATCTTCAATCATTTGATTTGTTGTTAAGTATGAGCCAGGTTCTCGGAATGTTATAGTCGATTCTTTGAGTGGAAGGAATAGTTTGTTAAGCTCAATGCATGCAAATATTATACATTTTGATGATTTTAGGGGGATGTATGAGAGTGATAAGAATTTCAGTTAGATTTTTAAGAAATATAAGCGAGATGGTGCTTTTATGGACTTTGTTACCTATAACAGTTATCTTTTAAAAAATGATGCTTATTGTGTTCCTAAGCGCTCTTTAAGGGAAGCTATCTTGAAGGAGGTCCATGGAGTTGGTCTTGCCAGCCACTTTAGAAGGGATAAAATGTATGCTTTGGCCAATGGAAACTTTTATTGGCCAAAGATGATCAAAGATGTGGTGAGACTAGTAAGTGGTTGTAATACATGCCAATGATCCAAGATGACTTCACAAGCCCACAATCCATATTCACCATTGCCAATTCCGAATTCTCCACGGGAAGATTTAAGTATAGATTTCATCCTTGGTTTGTCAAGTACTAGGAGAGGACATAATTCAATTATGGTTATTGTTGATAGGTTTGGTACAATGGTTTATTTTATTACTTGTTAAAAAATAATAGATGCTTTACATATTATGAATTTATACTTTGAAAATGTTGTAAAACTTCATGGCATATTTAAAATTATTGTGATTGATAAGGACGTAAAATTTTTAGTCATTTTTGGAGAGTCTTAGGGGCTAGTCTCGGCATCAAACTGAATTTTGCCACTAGTTTTCATCCTCAAACTGACAGACTATGTAACACCCCCTTACCGTAGGGTACGCACCGGGACGCCCGTAGGTCATTCCGGTACATATCCTATGATAAGGGA
>JAOQMS010044580.1:0-10164 GCA_027563885.1 Erythroxylum longipes | reverse complement strand
ACCAAAAGGCATGACCAACCATTCATATAAACCATATTTAGTTTTAAAGGTTGTTTTCCATTCATCTCCTACTTTCAACCTAATTTGATGATAGCCACTCATAAGTTCAATCTTTGCAAAGAAAAAAGCACCATGTAATTCATCAAGCATATCATCTAATCTAGGAATTGGATGGCAATAATTTACCGTTATATTATTCACTGCCCTGCAACCCACACACATGCGCCAAGTCTCATCTTTCTTTGGCACTAATAACACTAGAACTGCACATAGGCTTAAGCTTTCTCTCATATGCCCCCTCTCTAAAAGTTCCTCCACTTGCTTTTGAAGCTCCTTTGACTCCTCAGGATTACTCTTATAGGCTGGGCAGTTTGGAATT
Source organism: Erythroxylum longipes (assembly GCA_027563885.1). NCBI lineage: Eukaryota > Viridiplantae > Streptophyta > Magnoliopsida > Malpighiales > Erythroxylaceae > Erythroxylum > Erythroxylum longipes. The sequence goes on along the minus strand of JAOQMS010044580.1, from coordinate 9,785 downwards.
TGAGCTTCTGCCGCAAAATCTATTTGGTGTTCAATACCTCTCAAAGGCGGAAGTCCCTTGGGCATCTCATATGGAAAGACATCTGAGTATTCTTGCAAAACAAATTTAATAACACTAGGTACGGAAGAGTCAAGGTTAGCCTCATTATAAAGAATTTCTCTATAGTTAAGCAAAATTAAAGGCTTAGGTGTGTACAACACTTGTCTCAAATCTCTTGATTTTGCAAAGAAGGTACTCATTTTTCTTTAACTCTTCTTTTCACTCAACTTTCTTTTTTTATTGCACTTTCGTCATTTTTTTCTCACTAGTGCAATCTCTCTCAATTGGGCCTTTATTTTTATTTTTTTGAATGGCTTCTTTTCCTTTTCTTTTTTTCAAACTCTCGGTCTCCCTTTGTTTTTGTTCTTCCATGGCTTTTGTAAACCTCATTTGATCCTCATGAACCTTATTTGGTTTTAGAGGTGCCAAAACATTGGTTTGATCTCCCATCTTGAATGAGTACCTATTCTTGTAGCCATCGTAAATCACACGCCTATTATATTGCCAAAGCCTCCCTAAAAATATCTGACTCGCCTGCATTGGTAGTACATCACACAAAACCTTATCGGAATACCTCCCAATGGAGAATGGAACCTTCACTTGCTTGTGTACCCTTACTTCTCCAAACTCATTGAGCCATTGTAGCTTGTATGGGCTAGGATGTTTAATAATAGGAAACCCTAACTTCTCTACCAAAATTGTACTAGCTACATTTTTACAGCCCCCTCCATCAATTACCATACTACATATCTTACCATTGATTAAGCAATGTATATGGAAGATGTTTTCCCTCTATTTATCTACTTCTACCTTCTCCTGCACATTGAGAGCACGCCTAACCACAAGGGCTTTGGCTTAGATAGGTTCCTCTACCTCCACATCACTGTAATCCTCAAGCTCAGGCATTTCTTCTCCATCACTCTCCTAGGACTCAATTCCCCCATCATCTCTCAAAAGCATAACTTTTCTATTTGGGTATTATGAAGCAATATGACCAGATCCCAAACACTTAAAGCATTTAAAATCCCGGTGTTTAGTAGATGCATTAACACTATTTGGGTGAGAATTTGTACTTTTAGAGGTTGTCCCCTTATCTTTGGACTTATCCCTATATTCATTACACTTATCCTTGCCCTTTTCTTCCTTCTTAGGCCATTTGGAACTCCAAGAACTTGAAGGACCAGAATTGTAAGCCTTGTAAGAGCTTTTACTCTTCAATTGCTCTTCAATTTTCATGGCCAGGTTAGTCATTTCATCAAGCTCCACATTGTGATGCAACTCTACAATGTTGGCTATCTCCTTATTCAAACTAGCAAGAAACCGAGCCATAGTGTCTTCCCTTCTTCTTCAATATCAGCCCTTATCATAGCCATTTCCATCTCTTTATGGTAGTCCTCAATGCTCTTAGTACCTTATCTCAAAGTCTGGAGTTTTTGGTGCAACTCCCTGTAGTAGTAACTAGGCACAAAATGCCTCTTCATGATGGACTTCATCTCCTGCCACGTTTCAACAGTTCTATCTCCAGCCCTTCTCCTATTCAGAAGTAGTTGATCTTACCAAATAGCAACTTAGTCAGAGAATTCAACTGCTGCCAACTTCACCTTCTTTTCTTCTGAGTAGTTATGGCAAGTAAATATCATCTCTACTTTCCTTTCCCACAAGCTTCTGCGTCATTACTCCCTTGGAAAGATGGAATCTCATTTTGATGCTTCCTATGTTTCTATCAACTCTCTCAACTTCTTCCTCATCTCTGCCCCTTTCAACTCTCCCCCTATGGCCTCCTCTATTTTGGCCTCATCTCCTCTTCCTCCTCTTTTATAGTTTCACACTTCATAGCACCCCCTCTCATCATCTTCTTCATAACCAACAACTTCTTCTTCATAGTTTTGGGGGTTTCGAGCTGTAGTTGAAGCTCTTTCTCTTGGTGCATTATTAACTGAAAACTCTTGCAAAGCTCTGATCAATTTATCTTTTCTTTCAAACTTGTCATTGACATCTCTAAACATGTTCTTTATCCTTAGAAACTGATTTTGCATATCTGCTAAAGTAAAGAAAGTCTTATTTTGTTGTTCATTGTCACTTTCTTTTTCATCACTAGACTTCCCATCACCATTACCATCCTTATCATTTGTCTCAGACATGGTGTAAACCTGCAAGAAAACGTTAGAAAGGACCTCATAATCACTCCCTCACATGTTTCTCTCAAATCAGATTGTACACTCATGTTTTCACACAATATTAATGGCTTTTCACTATATAAGCTCACCCTCTTGCCCTTTACCTATTAAGTGATGTCTTTAAAGTTACTTTTCAAAAATCAATTCAACAAAACTAAGCAAATGGAAAGCAACACAAATTAACTAGAAAGGACAAGTAAATCCTAAAAAGAAACGAAATAAGAACAATTGTAAAAGCAAAGTAATGCACGGACATAAATAAAATAGTATGCTAACACACGGATGGAAAAGATGTGTATGCAATGATTTTTGTTTATAATTGAACAATATGAATGCAAGATTGTCCCATTCAATGTAATGGAAACAAAGAAAGGTGCAAACAAGAAAGTAAACTAAGAATCAAAGAAAGACACTCAATATATTGTAAAACTCAACAAAAACCTGAGAGCTTAAAGAAAAAATTTCAAATCTGCCCAAGGTTTAAAGTAGGCAACTCAATGTGCTCTCAATGGCTTTTGCATAAAAATAGGCTAATTTGAAGTTTTAACCTAAGTTTCATGCAAAAAGAGTCTTGATGAATCTTGAAGCAAGGATCAAACAAAGATTCAAAGAATCACAATCTTGGGTGTTTCTTGATCAATCTTGAAATTTCTTTTTTTTTTGCTACTGTTCATTTTTTTTTGCTACTATTCACTTTTTTCTGCTACTATTCACATTTTTTGCTACTGTTCACATTTTTCTTACTACTTTTCACTTTTTTAAGAAACAAATAAGAAAAACACAATAAAGATACGCATGAGTTCAACAGAATTAAGCCAAAGCTCCGATACCAAGATGATACAGAACCCCCAAGAAAACAAGGTTCTGGAAACCCCCTAATCCTATTAAATCAAAACCCCAATCTTTCTATTCAATTAAACATACTAGATCAAACCCCAAAGCACAAGTTTGAGACCCAATCCCAAAAAAATCAGAAATCAATTTATGTTTCAAGTACTTACTTATTGATGTAAATCAATTTCTTGAAGTAACAATGAAGACATTCATGCCTTACTTGAAGAATTCAATTCTAAAATTTTATTAATCATCTAAAGTAGGGTTTCAAGGATATAATAAGGTATAAATACTCTTGACCAAGTCCTAAACCTAATAGAAATGGGTTTGCAAGCCTATTTAATGAAAACTAGGCTAATACTAACAAATCTAGGAGTATCTAGCCCATTAAACACAATCTAATCCAAGTCCTTTTAGGAATTGGCTAAACACATTAAAACACTCCTATAAAAATTAAATAATTCTCAAAATACCCAAACACACAAAGAGGGGCGTATGGGCCTATTAAGTAAAAACTAAGTCACGGGACTTTTAATGAAAGCACATGCTACTAACTAAAAGAACAGCCTATAAACAAGTCCTTGGGCCTAAAATAAGAGATAATAAATAACAAGCCCAAATTATCAAAAAAATGTGCCCCAAATAAGACTTGAGCTTGTTTCCCAAAAATGGGTAAGTACTAGCCTCTTCCAACGCCTTCTTTAATAAAGTCACAAGCTTGGGCCCACCTTGGTGTTCCTCCATGGATGTTTCGGCCTCCTCATGTACTTAAATTCTAATTTGGGCTTAAATAAAAGCTTGCATTGCTTGTTTAAGCCTTAAAGCTTATTGCGTTGTAATTGGACCACTTGACATGTGTAGCTTGTCAAGTTGATGTGTAAGGCGTAGAACTCCATTACGAAGGCTAGTTTTATCAAGATTTGACTTAGTCAGCCTAGTGGGAGTTGACACATAGCCTATACTTCAAACCAAGTGGGGTATTATATAGTGAAAGGATGAATTGCACGGTAATTGTCTATGCAAAGGTTCGTAAGTCAAAGAATTAACTATCGAAGAGTTCATGTGTTAATCCACTTATATTTCGGTAAGTTGGAATCATGAAACCTTTCATGATTTACTTAGATTAAGAGTTAATTTAGGTGCCCAAAATAATTAGGAACCTTCGCACGCATAAAATATCGGATGAAAAACAAAGTATATACGGCTGGTTTTAAGTAGGCCACGATCGTGGCTTAGGCTCGACAGATGTACATAAGTGAGTTCTTCACTTATGTACAAGGGGTCTTACAAGTTCTTACACACTCAAGTGAGAGGATATGGGGTCTAGAAGAGTTCTATAGAGAAAGAGAAGTAGTCTTGAGTCTTCTTCATGCAATTTATGCAATTGTTGCATACATCTAATTGCATGTAAGATATTCTAGATCTGTCTCTCCATTTGAATATCTACTTGAACTTATCAAGTTTGGTATTCTAACCACCCTTACACATTGCTTCTTCTTCCTATTTGCGTGTTCTCGGATGATCAAGGAAGGGTTTGGTGTTTGCTACAACACAAACAAGGAGAAGAATCAAGAAAGGAGGAGAACAAAAGGTACAAGTGTTTAAATGTTCTTATGATCTATTTTTGCATGCATGCGTGTTTCTAGATTTTCAAGGTTTTCATATGGTTGGAATTTAGATTCCGACACTTTTGTTGCATTGTCATGCATGTGATGCATGAATTCGTGGTACCCCAACAGCCCTAAAATAGAAATTTGTTGAAAATAGTGAGAGATACTTCATTTAATCCTATTCACATACATAGTTGGGTGTTATAAACTCTTTTGAAAGTGCATAGGAGAATAGAAGTATCTAAAGGTTAGCAACTTATCAAAGGAAACCATGGATCTAATAGTTAATATAAACTTTAATGATTCATCTAAAGAATTAATTGAGTTAATTCCAATCCATGGCACCCCAACAGTGTTATCAAAGCAAGTTTATGCATGCATTAGATGATGTATTCAACATGTGTAAGGTGTTTGTTGGGTTGTGACTGACATGCATGTTGATTTGGAATAATTCATATAAATTGTAGAATTTTTTTTTGATTTTCTTTCACATAAATGTTTTTAAGGTGTTATATCATGTTTTTGTCAAAGGAAATTGCAATTGAATGTCATTTGCTATTTTATTTCGAATTAATATCTAGTCTGTTCATATGTTGGTTTCTAGGAATTTCTAGAAAACTGAATGCAAATGTTGATTTTGAAAATTTTGTAACAATTCTAGATATTTTTTCTAATTTTATTTCTCAGAAATGTTTATAAGGAGTTATGTTATGTTTTTGTCAAGGGAAGATGTAATTGAACGCCATTTGCTATTTTATTACAAATTTAGTTTCAGCCTAATGCATGTGTTAAGATCTGGGAAATTCTGAAAATCTGATGAACAAGCATGCTTGTAAATTCCATATTAATTTTTATAAAAAATTGTTTTTGTGAATTTTATGCATACACATGAAATATAAGATGTTGCCCCATGTATGAGATGCATGGCACTTATTGTTAAAGTGATTATCTTATGCATGCATGATGCAGAGTATGACTAGTGTTAGAAGTAATATGACAAGTGTCATAGACATGTGATGTGCTGGTTAATTACACTTAGTTAATAAATAATTCCTAGGAATTAGTTTTTGGAATTTTTTATTAGCCACATTTAGAATGTGTATAAGACTCTAGAATTTTTCCAGAATTAATTGAATTTGATTCAATTAATAAATCAAGTCAAAGACAACATTGATCAGCTTTTTGAAAGTTGATAGAGTGGACTTAATTAATGACTTATGGTGTATCTGTTTATGTTATAAGACCTTAATAAAGTTTTTACGAGATAATAAATGCATTATTTTGATGGTAGTAGCATGCTTAGTGAATGTGCTTGAAATTAGGATTCCAGAAAATTTCTGAACATCCAATCAGTCCTTTTAGTGTCTGGTAGCTAACTTATTTATCTTAATGATTTTGGCAGTCAAGATATTTTTTGGCTTGCGCAAAAATTGTTTAAATAAATTTGAGTTGACTTAAGAATATTATAGATGACTAATTGATGTAGCATTCATTTCAAAAATCCTCGAGATTAATTTGGAATTAATCCAAGTAGAGCATAACATTTCTACTGTGCCTAGAAAAAGGCTTATATACTATAATTAAAGTGTTTGATTTGTACATCAAAATAATTGAATTTTAGGGTTCCTAATCGAATCATACTCATAATTTGAATTAGTTGAGACAAACTCTAGTACCCGATTTAGTTCAAGAGTTGAATTGAATCACGAACTTTTGATTCATAGTCAAGTCACAACCTCAATTAAACCTCCTTTATTTGACACATGCATTAGATGCATTTTAAGGGTGGTTATGGACAAAGACTCACTTTAATTAAGTTGTCCATAAGCTGAACATATATATGTGATATATATACAATGTCATCAAAGTATTGATGAGAACAAAGAACAAATCCCTCAACCGAAATATTAGGACTTACGCCAACCATTGATATGGTAAGAACCAGAATTCTTTTAGAGTTGAGTTGTTGGGCAAACCCAAGCCCGCTCTACACAAATATTTTCAAACCATGGAAATTAGATTTTCGTATTAATGGATTGGTCCTAACTGGAAGCATGGATTTGTTGGACAAACCTAAGGTCAACATGGATAGAGGTGAAGTTGGGTTATATACATGGGGTGTATACAAATCAAGAATTGATAACCTAATGAGTGTGCTAAATCAACAGTTGATGGCACAAGTCGATTGTTGCATAACTAAATGCAATTATTATAAATGATACCTACTGATTGACCTAAGGTGGTTTGTTGGGCAAACCCAAGGTCATTTTTGGTGATATTGGATATCGACTCATTAAGAAAACTATAAGTTTTCTCAAATTCATAATGAGGGCTATGGATTTGAATAAGAATATTGGGACTCATAATGCATGTGATTAAAGTCCTTATCAATATGCACTAGTGTACATTCTAAAACTTTCTCTCATCCTTCTAGGTTATTGAATCCCCACGATGTTTTCGTCTATTGTCAACCTACGCTCTCTATTAGGCTCCAACAAACTTACGCGACCTAACTTCTTAGATTGGCTATGGAATTTGAGAATAGTTATCAAATTTGAGAAACTAGGATATGTCCTAGACAAACCACTTCCTGATCCCCCTGTTGCCGATGCATCTAATGAGGATCAGAAAGCTTGCAAGAAGCTACTAGATGATGGTGAACTGACTAGCTGTATAATGTTGGTCTCTATATCACTGGAACTGCAAAGTGGCATGAGGCTATGGATGCTCATACCATAGTCTACCATCTAAGGGAACTGTTTGATGAGCAAGCTTTATTTGAAAGGTTCGAGACCTTAAGGTTGCTTTTTCGCTCTAAGACGGCTGAGGCATCATCTCCAGTGCAGTGTACGCAAAAGATGTATGGATACCTTGAGACGTTAGCCAATTTGGGTTTTGTAATGGATCATGAATTAAGTATAGACTTAATTCTTGCTGGTTTGATCAATAGTCATTCATAGTTTGTGCTTAACTTTCAAATGAACCAAATATTCACAACGATACGTGAGATGATTAATCTACTCAAAATAGCTGAGCAAACTGTCAAAAAAGACAGTAAGGCTGTGATGCTGGTGGACTCTCCTTCTGGTTCTCGAAAGAAGAACCAAAAGAAGAAGAAGAAGTCCAAGATGCTAGTGGGAGGAGTAGCCAAGAAAAAGGCAAAGGAGACAACATCAAAAGGGATATGCTTCCATTGCAACAAGGAAGGATAATGGAAGAGGAACTGTAAAGCTTATCTAAAGTCACTGAAGCAGAAGAAGTCATTAGATGCCCCACCGTCTACTTTAGGTACGTTAGAGGTTAATACTATTTTTGATCATAACATTTGGGTATTAGATACCAGATGTGGCTCACACATATGTGTTGATATGCAGGGTCTCAAGGATAGTAGACCACTCAAGAAGGGAGAGATGGACCTACATGTGAGAAATGGAGCAAGAGTTACTGCATTATTCTTAGGAACATATTTTTTGTATCTTCCTGGTGGGCTAGAGCTAATTTTGGATAATTGCTATTATGTACCCATTGTAACAAAGAACATTGTATCTATTTTATCTCTTAATAAAACAGGATTTCATTTAACTTTTTCAAGCAATGCTTCTTCAATTAAGTTGAATAAAATGTTGTATGGTACTGGTACATTGTGCAATGGTATTTACATACTAAATATGCGTAATCCAATTTAAAATATTAATGACAATAAAAGACAAAAATGAGATAACTTAAAATCATCTTACTTGTGGCATTGTCGACTTGGCCATATAAGTGAGAAATGCATGACTAAGCTACACAAAAGTGGTAGCTTAGGGTCATTTGATTACAAATCATATGACACATGTGAATCTCGCTTGTTAGGCAAGACGGATAAATCACCTTTTAAACGAAAGGCTAAATTAGCGAATTGATTATTAGACCTAATACATTCTGATGTATGTGGTCCGATGTCCATTTATGCCAGAGGTGATTTTATGTATCATAACCTTTATAGATGATTATTCATGATATGGGCATGTGTATCTAATGAGATATAAGTCTGAAGCATTTAAAATTTTCAAACAATTTATACATGAAGTAAAGAAACAGCTCGGTAGAAGTATCAAGACACTTTGATTAGATAGAGGTGGTGAATACTTGAACGAGGAGTTTCTAACTTATCTCAAGGATAATAGGATTGTATCCTAGACGACTCTACCTTACACACCACAACATAACGGGGTGGCTGAAAGAAGAAACCGAACCTTGTTGGATATGGTAAGGTCAATGATGGGCTTAGCAAATCTATTGAAATCCTTTTGGGGTCATGCACTCAAGAATGTTTTTTATGTGATAAACAGAGTCCCTTCAAAAGTAGTTAATCTTACTCTATATGAGATATGGACTAATAAAAAACCCTATCTTTCTCATATGAAAGTTTGGGGTTGTCTGGCTTACATGAAGCAGATTCAATAGACAAACTTGAAGCGAAATCTGATAAATGCTGTTTATAGGATATCCTAAGGAAACAATTGTATATCAGTTCTAAAATGCTTTAGAGAAAAAGGTTTTTGTCTCAAAGTATGTTGTCTTTTTAGAGAAAAATTTTCTTATAAGAAAAGAAGTGGGAGCAAAGTTGAACTTAATGAAGTTTATGATGCTCAAACAGATGCAGATCAACTGCCTGAACTCGAAATTTTTATTCACAGAGATGAGACAACAGTTGAGCCTTCTAACACACAAAATATTTATAGGTCAAGTAGGATACGCAATGTTCTAGAGAGATATGAATTTCTCGTAAGTGAAGAAAATAACGTATTACTCGTACACGACAATGAGCTTATGACCTATGAGGAGGCTCTAAAGAGTTTAGAATATGAAAAATAGCTTCAAGCCATAAAGTCCGAAATGGATTTCATGTTTGAAAACCAAGTATGGACTTTGGTTGACCCACCCGAAGGGCTAAAACCCATAGGATGCAAGTGGATTTTCAATAAGAAAATCGACATGGATGGTAATGTGATTACCTATAAAGCGAGGATAGTTGCTAAAAGATATCGTCAAAGATAAGGAACTGACTATGACGAGACATTTAGCCCCGTAGCCATACTTAAATCCATTAGAATACTCCTAGCCATTGCTGCTCATTATG
>JAOQMS010044579.1:0-10165 GCA_027563885.1 Erythroxylum longipes | reverse complement strand
AAACTCCAAAAATTTCTAATTCATAAATTCTAATTTATTTCCATTCTTGATAATCTAATAAAATAATTAAAATAAAAATAAAATATAAAAATCCTAAAAGCGGGATCTAACACGTTTGGAGCTGGCCATGATCGTGACACCCTGGCCATGATTGTTGCAGAAACTTTTTCTAGGCCAGGCCATGATCGTGGTGCTCCTTCCATGATCATGAAAGAAACTTTTTTCGTCCCGACCGCGATCATGGTGCTCCTGCCATGATCGTGACAGAAACATTTTTTTCCTGACCATGATCGTGGGGAAGAGTCACGATTATGACAGAAACCTTTTCTGTCGGGTCACGATCGTGGGGTAAGGGCCATGATTGTGCCCTGCAAAATTTTCATTCTCCTTCATCCAAATTCTACCTAGATTCAAACACCAATTGACACCAAAATTTCCATAATTCGCCATCTTTAACGTAACATCATTACCTACTAATTCGCATACCCATTTGGTTACATTAAACTTAAACTCCAATTCATTCGTTTTATTAATCACAACTATTTTTTCATCATTCTTGCAATCTATCTTTTTCCCATAACATCTGATTTATAGGAATCAAACAATCCCCAGTCAAAAGCATCATGTCTAATTCATAACCTCTTCATTTATGCATCCATTTCAGCTTAATGACATCTAATCACAATTAAAAACTCATGATTTATTATAACACCCAAAAGCAAAACATTTACCTATACTCTTTCATCATCAAAATTGCTGCACATTTCTATTTCATTTCTACCTTCATTCCATTTCTAGCTATCATTTTAAATACAATCTTAATTCAAGACACCAAAATATACCCCTTTTTTAATCTCAAAACTCACAATTTATCAACAAATTTTTTTCTTACTAAGATAACTCATACATAACATTAACTCACTAAAAATTAAAACATGATCTCTTTAATATTCGACCACCCATTTAACACAAAAATCCCCATTCATGAACATGATCATGAATTTTAAATTACACACCTAAATGCTTTATTTAACACTACCCATAAAGATTAAAACACAGCTTACTTGATTTAGCTTCAAAATCTTCAAAACTTTTAAGAACATCAAGAAAACCCTAGCTCATTTGACAACCCACGTACATCACCATTCAAAGGTGGAAGGTTGGGTCTTTAGTGAAAAATGAAAGAGACAATAAAATGATGGTAGTAAGGAAGGGTGAAAGTAAGGCTTACGTGGATGGTGGTGAATATGTGTCGTGGGATAGGAAGAAAATAAGAGAAGAGATTGAGAAGGAAGCTACGAAGAGAAGACCTAAAAGCAAGATAAAAATATAGCAATTGGGTCTTTCAATAGCAAAGAATTGAAGTATTAAAAGACATGGCTTGGCAAGTGACACATGTCACTTGCCACATGTCCTATCTCTATTGGTTTAGATTAGGCCCTTCATTAACTAGTCTAATCAACTCCAATTTCTAGCCCACTTGTCTCCAAATTTCAATGACACATGTCATTAAATACAAAGGTCATTTAAGAAAATTTTCCACTACCAATTGACTCTTAATTTTACTTCCATTTATTACTTGTTTTGCCACTTAGCATTTTTCCTAGTCTAAAATACCCGAAATTTCCAATAATCTCCTAAATTTCACCAAAAATCCTAAATCAATACTTATACACACCAATTCAATTTTTAAGACAAATAAGCCACATTTTATAACAAATTTCACATTTCTAAATCAATTAGAACCAGAAAATGTCAATGAAGGCATGTAGAATCAATTTAATGTGTGCAGAAATTGATATTTGCATTTGTGTGTATTTCATATACTGCATGAGCATGAAATGTACTTTCTAACTTCTCAGTAATCTCTCATGCCCCGTATTCTAGGGTCCTAACCCTTAACATGGGATAACGGGATGTTACAACTCTCCCCTCCTTAAGAAATTTCATCCTCGAAATTCTTACCTAATTGTTGGAACCGGTGGGGGTAATGCTTTCTCATATGCTCCTCCATTTCTCAAATTACTTCCTCACTTAAGGGATTCTTCTATAGAGCGTTCACCAACGGAATTTCTTAGTTCCTCAACTGTCTTGTTTGATATCCTACTATCTTGATCGGCTCCTCCACGTAACTTAGATTTCTAGCAACTTCAATCTATTGAGCCAGTAATACATGCATCGGATCCAACCGATACCTCTTGAGCATACTCAGATGGAATACATTGTGTATCTATGACATCTCCCTCTGTAAGGCTAAAATGTACGCCAATGGTCCTATCCTTTCAAGGATCTTATAAGGACCAATGTACCTAGGGCTCAACTTACCCTTCTTGCCAAGTCTTAACACCCCTCGCCAAGGCGAGACTCTCAGAAATACTTTGTCTCCCACACTGTATTCCATATCTCTTCGGTGCTGATCCACATAAGTTTTCTGTCTATCTTGAGCTGCTTTAATTCTACTTCGGATCAGTTTCACCTTATCCACAGTATCTTGCATCAACTTTGGACCTTGTACCATTTTTAGACCCTCTTCATCGCAATATAGAGATGATCTATATTTTTTTCCATACAATGCCTCGTACGATGCCATTATGATACTACTGTGATAATGGTTGTTATATGCAAACTCGATCAGAGCTATATACTACTCTGATGATCCTTGAAATTCCAAAAAGCATGCTCTGAGCCTATCATCAATGGTTTTGATCGTTCTTTCACTCTGTCCATCCGTTTGAGGATGAAATGCAGTACTAAAGTTTAACTTCGTACCTATAGCAGACTGTAAACTCTCCCAAAACATTGAAGTAAATCTGGGATCCCTGTTTGATACAATAGACACCGAAATCCGAAACAGGCTAACTACTTTATGTACATACTTCCGAGCCAACTGATCTAGTGAGCTACTCTCTCTCATTGGTAAGAAATGTGCTGACTTAGTCAATCGGTCCACTACAACCCTTATAGCATCATTTTGTCTAGGAGTTTTAGGCAATCCTATAACGAAATCCATTGTGATTCGTTCCCATTTCCAATCCAAAATAGGTAATGAATGAGGCTTCCTAACTGGAGCCTAATGTTTAGCCTTAATTGGCTGACATGTCAAACACTTAGCTATATAGTCAGCTACTTGTTTCTTCATCCCTGGCCACCAAAAATGGTGCTTTAGTGTGTTATACATCTTGGTGGTACCAAGATGTATAGCATAAGCCGCTACATATGCCTCATCCAGAATTTCTCTTCTCAAATTATCAATGTTAGGCACACACAACCTATGCTTTAACCACAATTTTTATCCCTCAAATCAAACTCAAAATCCAGATTTGCCTTAATCCTCTCAATCAGCTTTTCCATTTCAGGATCTTTACTCTGAACTCTTCTAATTTTATCATACAATATCATTCTGAACTTTAGTGTAGCTATCAATGCCTCATTCTATTCTAGATTTAACCCCACATTCAAAACTCTCAATTGAATCAAGCTCGGTAACCTCGATAACTGAATCTGAGCCACAATGCTATTCGACTTCCTACATAATGCATCTGCCACCACATTAGCTTTTCTAGGGTGATACTAAATCGTACAGTCATAATCCTTCTGACTTAGTAAGTACCTCAAGCATTTATGATCATTGTAAATATGAAAAGTCTCCCCATACATGTAATGTTTCCATATCATTAGAGCAAAGACCATTGCTGTAAGCTCTAAGTCATGTGCCACATAGTTAATCTCGTAAGACCTTAATTGTCTCAATGCATAGGCTATCACCTTGCCATACTGCATCAAAACACATTCCAATCCTTGATGCGAAGCATCACTGTATACTACGTAGCCACCAGTTCCTGATGGAATAGTCAACACTGGTGCTGTAGTCAACTGATGCTTTAGTTCCTCAAAACTTCTTTGACAATCGCCATTCCATTTGAAAACTACATTCTTCCTTAGAAGTTTAATTAGAGGGGTTGAGATCAATGAGAACCTCTCGACAAACCTCCGGTAATATCTGGCTAATCCGAGGAAACTCTGGGTTTCTGATACATTCTTCGGAGCCTCCCATTTCATTACTGCCTCTATCTTCTTTGGATCCACTTGAATACCTTGTCCATTCACTATGTGGCCCAGAAACACTACTTGACTCATCCAAAACTCACATTTACTGAATTTGGCATATAGTTATTTCTCCCTTATAATCTGTAGGATTACTCTCAAGTGCCTAACATGCTCTTCTCTGCTCTTTGAGTACACTAAGTGCCTAGCATGCTCTTCTTTGCTCTTTGAGTACACTGAGATGTCATCAATAAACACAATTACAAAATGATCTAGGTAGGACTGAAACATCTTATTTATCAATGCCATAAATGTAATTAGGGCATTAGTTAACCTAAACGGCATTACTAAGAACTCATAATGCCCATACCTACTCCTGAAAGCACTTTTTGGTACATCAGCCTCTGCTATCTTCAACTGATAATACCCAGGCCTTAAGTCGAACTTAGTGAACACCTGAGCTCCCTGTAGCTGATCAAGCAAATGATTAATTCTAGGCAATAGGTACTTGTTCTTCACTGTTACCCAATTCAGTTGCCTATAAGCAATGTACAGTCTCAACGTTCCATCTTTCTTCTTTATGAATAACACTAGATCTCCCCAGGGTGATACACTGGGTATAATGAACCCCTTTTCTAGCAACTCCTACAATTGAGCCTTTAAGTCCTTCAGCTCCACAAGTGCCATCCTATATGGAGGAATGGATATAGGAGCAGCACTTGGAATTAGATTAATTCTGAACTCTGTTCTCGATCTGGAGGTAAGCTAGATAATTCAGCGAGAAACGCATCTAGGAATTCCTTAACTATAGGAATCTACAACATATTCTCCTTAGTTCAAGTGTTCAATGACATGGGCCTAATAAGCCTCACATCCCCCTTGCATCAACCTCTAGGCACTTATAAAAAAGATCAACCTGGCTGGCACTGCTTGACTAATACCTCTGAATGCTGCTTTTAGCTAATTAGGAGATTTTAGTATTATCTCCTTAGTTTAGCAGTTCATAATAGCCCTATGAGCAGTGAGCCAATCCATACCTAGAATAATATCAATTTCTCTTCACTGTAATACAATCAAATCCTCCTCTAGTTCTACCTGATCAATTTGAATCAAACACCTCTTGCAGACTTCTCCTAGTAAGGTAGTACTACCTATTGGTGTACTCACCTCTACTCCATAACTCAATAACTCCTTATCACAATGCAAACTAGATGTCATATGCGGTGCGATAAAGGAATGCATAGATTCAAGATCTAGCAATGCAAAAGCCCCAGAAGTAAATATAAATAGGACACCTATAAGGACACCCGGAGAATCTTGAGTCTCTTGTCTGCTCATAGCATATACTTAAGCCTGAGACTGTGGTTGGGTGCTTTGCACCTCAGTCTTACTAAGAGTGCTGCCAGAACTCATTCTGCCTCTAACACAACCTCTCTGTCCAGACCTACTAGCACGACTTTGCTGAACAGTTGTTTCGGTTGTCACACCTACCTCTCCTACCAGACTCTGCTCCATACACAATAGAACAATCCCTGATTTGATGATCAAGTAAGCCGCATCGAAGGCAAGCTCCCGTCAAATTCTAGCATTCACCATTGTGCCTCTTCCCACAATGCTCACAAGTCGACAACTAACTTGATACTGTACCTCTTCTATTGCCAGACTGAATAAACTATCCCTCTATCTGAACCTCGAATGTATTGATCCAGTAGATGGTCTGAAAGATCGATTCTAACACTTGTTGAACCTTCTGCCAGAACCACCCTGGGATTCACTAGGCCTCTTCTGTCTAGACTTTGATCTATGCTTAAACTAACTGTCCTTCAACAACTGCTCAATGCGGATCGAGGCAGCTCGTAGTTTCGTAAAACACCTAGGCTAGAAATGGCTAACCTTGTCCATCTTCAAATCTCCTGCACTTGTCTTCCTCAGTGGGAATCAAGGCAGTAGTATATCCCATGAACTCGTTAAACCTGATCTTATACTCAGCCACTAATAAGCTGCCCCAGAAATTCTCTCATTTTTCTGTCTAGGTAAATCTTGGGCTTATAATTCTCTTTGAAGACTCTCAGAAAGTCTTCCCACCATAGGTTACAAGGCCTGGTGGTATAGCCTGGAATAGCTTTCCACCATTGGTAGGCTGGGCCTTATAGTAGGGAAAATGCATAGTCAAACTACTTTTACAACTCGTAATTCATCTGATCAAAAATCCTCTCCGTTCTCTCTAGCCATCCCTCGGCCTCTGCAGGTTTATACTTCTGTAAAAGTCCACAGCCCCCTATTTTTGTAGTTTGTCATACCTCCTTTCCCTTTTCTCTGGAATTCTCAAAGGCATTCTCTCTGGTCGAGACACAGAAGACTTCCTACTGCTCCTACTGACTCTAGGTCATTTATGTCAGCTAACCTTCCAACTTGATCACCTATGGCAGATGACCTATAATAGACAGTAACTTCAATTACTATCTACATTTCTCATGATAATTATGTCCAACATTCCTATATATCCTAATGGATGCCAACCATGCTCTGATACTAACCAACTGTAGCCCCCCCACTCCCGCCCAATGCGTACACATACGCCTGTTTGACATCCGTGCACGTGTCCAACAGAAATGACATGCTACTATTTCACTTTGACTATATTGCATGGCATCATAAATTAAAATCATAAAATCACAACGGCAAAAACCCAAATTCCTCATTTCATTTCATAAAAAATATGTACGTTGTATCTTTACATCAACATCTATATGTGTACATTCTCAAAACTAAGAATATGCTACATACATGAGGAATTATACAAAATTTATCTATAACTCTAAGTCCCAACTGATCGACCTTTGAGCCATGTCTTGAATCGAAAAAGTAATACCAGCTTCTTCTAAACCGTCTTAGAAGCTTTATCATCTCTCTTGGACCTGAAAAATCAATGTTACAATTTTGGTGAGTTTTGCAAACTCAACTGAGTGGCCATCCTCGATGGTTCACTCATATGACACATGTTACAACCATTCATACCTTAACATAATTCACATAATTTTGTTTATCAATATATAACACCACAAAACATCTTGAACACAATTTTCATATTTCTTATTCAATATAATTTAATAATACATTACAATCACTCAAATCATGCATATCATGTATATATGCAATGTTCATGAGACTCTTGTTCATTTATTTTGTTGTTATGATTGAGTTCCTTTTTCATTGTCCCATATATGTCGTGTATACCGGGCGTATTTATACTATCCCTTATCCGTTGGCGATACAGGGCTCATTTTACATAATGAGCCATAGGCTCTTACCACAGTCTGAGCTTTAAGCTCTTTTTCTCTGACATCTCCGGTCACAACTGCCTTTATGTTTCATGTATTCATGTAATGAAATGCATCATGCGTATTCAATCATTATGCTCATTCAGTCACATTCACATTTTTCATTGGACTTTTAGTCTGGCATTTAACAATGAAGTTGGGAACAAGTAGTTAATCACATTCACATTCAAGTAGCACTTCCAATTTTTATTCATGCGTCAAACGCTTTAAACATCGAATGTCTTGAAATCAGTACATATGTATCATGTAACAAGTCAATACACAATTTAATAAACAACAATCATAGTGAGACCATCTTAGGTTACTCATAGTTTACTCCAGATAGCTTGTTACCTCAATGTCTTGGCAATGTCTTGATATGCTTAATCTAGTTGCTCCTTTATATCATGCAATCACACATTTACATGTTACTACATTGCACCATCACATAAGTACTCATTTATGCACATATGTATGTGTTATGTATGATGCATGTTTGATAGTTGTGAAATTGCATGATGTTTTAGTATTGAGTTTGTTATTTATTTAGTGTGAATTTGAGTGTTGTATGTGCATTTTGGGTTTAATTATGTTAGTTTGTTTAAGTGTTTTTATGGTTTAGATTGAGTCTCTGAGCTTAAATGTTATAGTTTCAAGGTACCGTGATGTGTTTGTTAGTGTTTTAGGGTAAACGGTAAAGAACAGAGAAGATTCAAAGAGTTTTAGGCTAAATACATAGCCTATGATCGTGCACAGCAGGTCACGATCGTGACAGACAAGGACGAGCTACTAGTAGTAAGGCCACAATCGTGCCAGAAAGCCTCCAAGTCAGCCATGATCATGACCTCTGGGCTATGATCATGACAAAAAGGTTAAGGCACTGGCCACGATCGTGGCAGGTAAGGCCACGATCGTGACCTACATCGGGCTGACAAAATAACTCAAGTTTCGCAAGATTTTTTGGATTGTTCCTAGAGCCTCAAAAGTATAAATAGAACATTACAAGTCAAAGGTAATAGCTTGGAGAGTCTAAAAAAGAGAGCAATCATGTCATCCAATTCTGAAAAAAAAAACTAGAGACAAATCAAGCGATTGAGGAAAGAGACAAAGGAAGAGAGACACGGAGAAGAGCTTGGCGCGACATACTTCTCGAAACAAGTGGTTTCGCACTGTTGCCACCTCCCCAACTCCGTTCCTGACTTATTTTCCATTTATTTCAGTTTTATTTATGTATAGAATTGAAATAGGTGTTGGGAATATATTATGTTGAATGTTGAGTTGTGTTTATACTCACCTTTGGATCTTGATTTTTGATATTAATAGAACTATGATGGATTGGGCTATTTATTTATTTATTTATGATTTAATTCCTGTTCTTAATAACTTGGCAATAGACTAAGAGGGTGAGCTAAGTGAAAATAATCAATTTGGGCTAACGAGATTTAGGTGAATTGATAGATAAAGGATTAAATCAAACTAGTAGAATCATGTAACGAGAGATTGAGCATAGGTTCCCGATAGGTTAGTAGACAATTTTAGAACTAATTTAGATTTTGGGTCAATTACAAATCAAGAGATCGCAATTTCCATAATTTAAATTAAGGATTATCAATTAGGGTTAGGAATTATAACTAGAGAGAGAGTAATTCACCCTAGGACCGTCTAGACCCATTAAGTCGATAATTTCACAATTAATTAGGTTTTCGTTAATTTTGGATCAAAATATCCTTTCTCTCACTCGGTAATTTCTAGGTAGGGTTTTGATTGGTTTGTGTGATTTGTTTCTTATTTAGATTTCTAGAACTCAATTCTTGAATTAATTGTTGATTGATTTAATTTCTTCTTTAGTTTACTTAATTTGAATGTAATTTTAGTATAACCTTAGGTTTTAGGACTAGATTAGGCTTCCTTATGAGATCGATAGCTTAGGTACTACGCAAATGACCCTTGTGCTTGCCGAATTTACCAAGGTTATAAATAGTAAAACCTAGTGCGTGTAACCTTATGATCAAGTTTTTGGCACCATTGCCAAGGAAGGCAATTTAGTTCTATAGTTTAAGGTGTTAGGTTAGTTATGATTTTTGGTTTTAGTTCATTTGTTTATTTTAGGAATCGTGCTTTTACATGAACACAAGAGTCACAAGAGATTTGATTCGTGCAGCTGAGAGAATAGATTTAGACATAACACGATTAGAGCACACCTTTAAGAAAGCTCAGCGAGAAGAAGAAGAAGAGATAGAAAAGTCAACAATGGTCGAGGAATTTCAAAGAAACATGGACCAAGGAGCAACTTAAGGACAGCAGCAACGAACCCTCATGGACTTTATAAGGCTGGGGTTCAATCTATTTAACCAAAGAGTGACTAGGCCGCCAGTTTAAGCGGTCTCATTCGAAATGGAGCCAACCTTCTTGAGCATGCTTCAGCAGAACGTCCAATTTTATGTACTGACAAATGAGGATCTGAATCCGCATATCGTAAATTTTCTTGAGATTTGTGATACTTTCGGTATCATTGATCGGTGTGTGGTTGAGTTTTTGGATCACTCCCTTGGAAACCAAATCAAAAAAAAATTAATTCCAAGGATTGCAATATAGAGTGCAACCCCGGGTCGTCTCACTTAATCGGAACCTAGAGCAATTGATCTAAACTAGCCTAATTGTCATGAAATGCAAACTAAAATAGTTAAGAGTGGAGTTTTGGATTGTTTTGATTAAACTAAATAAAATTGAACTAAATGAAAGAAAAGTGTATAAAAAGGGTGTTTTTGGATTTTTGGGAAATGAAAAGTGAAAACTCAAAC
>JAOQMS010044578.1:0-10167 GCA_027563885.1 Erythroxylum longipes | reverse complement strand
AATATGTGATATACAATTCCCCCCCCCCCCCTCCCCCCCTTTTTAGGGCTCAACGTCCTCATTGACACACCTGTTCAGGTACTGGCTCTGATACCATTGTAATAGCCTTAGACCACCTGCTCACATATATTGTCCACTTTGGGCCTTAGCCCAGCCAAGCCCTAATGGTTTTGCTCTTCCCACACTATGGGAAAATGCGTCTTGTGAAGGAGAAGTATCTATACTCTTATAAGGCATACTTCGTTCCCCTCTCCAACTGATATAGGATCTCACATTCCACCCCTTTTAGGGCTCAGCGTCCTCGCTGACACATTGATTTGGGTACTGGCTCTGATATCATTGGTTTCTAACCTTTAAATAATGGCATCTTCGGAACAACCTTAGTTAGTACTCGATTTAATATATATATAGTCGTCTTAAGAGCTTCAGTCTAAAAGGACCTGTGAAGTTTGGAGCTACTCAACATACTCCGTACCATGTCCAATAATGTTCAATTTCTTCTTTTTGCCACGCCATTCTGGTCCAAAGATCCAGGCATAGTGTACTGGACTACTATTCCATTTTTTTGAAGTTACCTTACAAATGGACCAGGTGCTTGTCTACCTTCAGTATATCTACCACAATATTCCTCACCTCTATCAGAGCTCATGATCTTATTTTGCTTACCACATTGTTTCTCTACTTCTACTTTGAACATTTTAAAAGCATTTAGTGCTTCATTCTTGTTATGAAACAAGTAGAGATACATATATCATAAATAATCATCTATAAATGAGATGAAGTATTTCTGACCAAACGAATCGATATCTGGACTACAAATATCTGTATGTATGATTTCTAATATGTCTGAACTTCTCTTGGCACCTTTCTTTGATTTATTAGTCTACTTTCCCTTTATGCAGTCCACATAAATATCAAAATTAGGAAAATCCAAAGTATTAAGTACTCTGTCAGTCACCAATCTTTTAATCCTTTCTATAGAGATATGTCCTAATCTCTGATGCCACAATATAGAGGAATTTTCATTCATGACACAACGTTTTGTTCCAGCATGAACATGTGTTGCATTGTAACAGGTATTATCTTGTAAATTAAAATGGAAAATACCATCAAATAATGTACCATTCCCAACAAATTCAAATTTATAATGTAACTTTAAAGATTTGTATGAAAAATGAAAGGAATATCCAAAAAGTACAAGTCTTGAAACTGAAATCAATTTCCTAGAGAAATTGAGAATATAAAATGTCTTTCCTAGTTTTAAAATAAAACTAGTACATAAAATTAAATTACAATCTCCAGTAGCCTCCATACGTGAACGTATCTTGTTTCTGGATAAGATATATTTCTCACTTCCCACTTGCTTCCTTAGGCCTTGCAAATCCTGCAACACATTTGTAATAAGGATTGTACAACCAGAATCAATCTACTATGTGTCATGACAAACTTCAGCCATATTAGATTCAAAACAAACTAGCGAGGTTGTATTAACTTTCTCTTCAAACCATTCCTTATGTTTGAGACAATTCTTCTTTATGTGTCCTTTCTTCTTATAAAAGAAGCACTTGGATTCCTTCTCATTGTCAACTTATATAGGTATTTGACTTTTCCCTTTAAGTTGGCTCGATTTTTCTTCTTGCCTTGAACAACCACATGTGCACTCTCTCTGTTCCATCGATAATCTCCCTTCCTCTTGGACACACATGGTTATTAATTCATTTATTGACCCCTAATCCTTATGTGTATTATAAGAGATTTTAAAGGGTCTGTATGGTGGTAGAAGGGTGTTCAAAATGTAATATACAAGGAAAGAATCAGACATCTCAACCTTTAGTTTCTTTAACTGAGCCACAATGTCCTTCATATTTAGAATGTGCTTATGCACACCTCGAACACCTGTGAGTCTTGTAGAAGAAAACTTCATAATTAGGGTGCTTCCAAGTGCTTTGTCTGAAGTTTCGAACTGCTCATCAGTAACCTTCAATAAAGCACGAACATTGTCATGTTGTTCTATGGAACCACGAATTCCAGTAGAAAATTTTGTTTTAATGAACATCACACTTATGCAATTAGATTGCTCCCAACGTTCATAAAATGCAAGTTCAGCTGTAGTGCTAGCCTCCGTTACCTTAGGTGGTTTGTCCTTTCGGATAGCATAATTAATGTCCATCCACCCCAGATGAAGAAGAATTCTCTCCTTCCAAATCTTATAGTTTTCACCCCTTAGTTCGAGAATTTCATAACATGTATCAAAGAAACTAACTTTTGAATAATTGCATAAATTAAACATATATGCTACTTATCAATAAATGGAGGCTAACAAACTATATATATGTATTACCAATGTAAAACATATCCTAAAAAAATATATCAAATGACATAAACGTTGCGTGTGGGCTAAATTTTTAATTCAAACAGATTTATATTAAACTATATTGCATGTGGGCTAAATTTTTAATTCAAACAGATTTGTGTTAAACTATATGATAAAACCATCAAATTATACACCAATTTCTAATACCTATGGCTAAATTAGAAAAATAATTTGATATTTTATCCTAATTAATTATTCTAATATAATAAAAATTTTATGGGATAAAATTTATTATACTAAAATAATTAATTACAATTAAAAGTCTCTAAACTTTATGTGATTAATTACATAAATATATAATTAGGGTTACTGCAACTAAGACCTAACAATTAATCGCTAAATTTTTTTTATCCATGATATTATTCACAAGGAACAAAAATAGATATAATAGCCACGAACTGATCTATTTCATGATTAATAGTTATTTAAATATAATATCAACGTATAATATATGTAGACATAAGCCATTAGTTTAGACTAAAGCTCACCATGCCCTCCCTTGAGGGCACTGGTTCAAGCCCCAGCCCTAGCCCTAGCATCTTTTGTTTTTAACAAAACAAAACGTACATAGCATAGCTAAAAACATCCCTGATTGTTAACAAAAACCATATAAAAAGACGCAGTCAACACCAACTGTTAAAACTACGCAGTCTAGAATCTGATTTTAATTCCAAAACACATACAAAACGACGTGGTTTAATCCATATGGGTCTTCTTCAACCTCCAGCTGGGTCAAACCAACCCAGGTTATGACCCATCGGATGTTCCACAAAACTAGACCAAAAAACACCACAAAAAAGCATTTTTTTAATTGTACAAATACTTCTAAAACACTTAATAGAAGATTTTTACCTTTAATCTAAAGAAAAACATCCAAAAACAAATCTAAATAGAAAGTTATCGAATATGAAAAATTTTCCAGAATTTGGACATTCTCCAACAATTTCAACAAGGCACAGGTTCACAAGGCTTTGATACCAAATGTAAGCATATTCTAACATATATTCAACAATAATATACTTTAGCATATCATATAATAATAAATGCGGAAGAAAAATGAAATACCTCCTGCCATTGTTGTTGGTGTTTGAAAACAACCTATACGATGGTGTATGTCTTTTAGAAGAGAAAAGAAACTTAGGGACCTAAAATCAGAGAAAACAACATATACGAATGTGCTCCATCAAGCACAATATCAGTTACCATAAAACCAGGAATTAATACCCATTAACTTACATAACATTTGGACCATTTATGACACAAGAAGAGGAAAAGTTCTCAAAGGTTAAGGTTAGTGTAACCTAAAATTAGGGACATATAATATGGATGGTGCAAGGAAAAACTACAGGATGTACTAAAATTTTATAATCAACATTCAAATAGTAGGGAATTGGATAGAACAATATGGAAAATAGTAATTGGAATAACAATTCATGACATATGGTGCGAGAGGAACCAAAGAATTTTCTAGAATTTTGAAAGAGGAGAGTAGATTTGAGTGTATGAATTGATGAGAAATGTCAAGGATCTAATGTTGGCACATCAACTACATCTGGAATGTAGTACTGACCTAGCTATAAAATGGACTTTGCCCATAGTATAACCTCAGGAAGAGGTTAACAATAAAAGGTAGAAGTGTAAGCAAGCAGAGCAAATTAGACAACTCCCAATTATGGAATAGAAACAGCATGCACATGTATTTTTGAAGATTAAACAAGGAGGATTTTGATCCTAAAGAAGGGAGTAGGTGTTTCTGCTTTCTCTTCGCTTCTCTTCTCAGCTTTGAAATGATTAGGAACTGCAATCTTGGAGTGTCTTAATGCTCTCCAGATCGCAGATCCAACACAAGGAAGGATTTAAGGCATAATCATGAGATGAGCATACGAGATGCTTTTGAGTAATAGATAGAAAATGTCTGGCCAAGGGATTACAACTGTGCTGCAAATAGTCCAATTAGAGGTATGCCCCCACATTTCCTGATGGACAAGGAAATGTTCCGACTGTATTAGGCGTATTCCTCATTCTTCTAATCAAATTACACCTTTATTTTCATAATAAAAACATGGATCTTTTAATGAATGATTTGAAAAATTAAATTATTAATAAAATATTAAAATATAATTAATTTGAAATTATGTAAAAACTTTTTCTAGAATCATTAGAATATCCACATAATAGAAAAAAAACTTATGTTAAATATGAAAAGATAAAGAGTATTAGGTCCTTGATGCTTTTCTTTTCAATTTATAGAAAAATATAATCGAAATTTAGTTAAAATTAAATTATAATTATAATTAAGTTCTTAATAAAATTAAATATCATGTATTTGATCTATAAAATTTTCAAAATTTAAAATTAAGTCTAAATTAATTTAAATTTAAAATTTTCTCTTTAATTACTCTATAACTATTAATTTCTAAATATGTTGCAGTAATTATAAATTATAATTCAAATTTACAATTGGAATTAGATAATTAAAACTTCTTTTGATTTATCTTTAATTCTCTAATTAAAAAATTTTAATCATAGATCAATTCTAGCAACATGTCATGACCACCTAAATATTAAAAATATTAATAGTAGTCTTACTTAACTTATGCATGAATGGTTAAAATATATAGTAATAATCTTTTCATCATTAAATAATTAATTGTACATAGAGTATAGAATTTGTATTTACTTTATTTAAATCAAATTCTTACTAATTAGTAGTTGATTTACAATTGATATTTTAAAACATTAATTTCAAATCTCAATTCATTTTGATCAAAGAATTTCCTAAATGACTACTAATAAAAAACATTAGAACATTCTCTCTAATTACTTGAAAGTGGACATTTTTTATTTAATTACTTAATTATCTTCACATAGTTTGTACTACATATTTGAGTACTACCAATTGAGATACACTGAATAAAATTGGTTGAAAATAGTATTAAAATATATTAATTTTCATAAGAGATGCTTTGGTAATTTTAAGTGTAAGGATTAATTATAAAATTAATAATAAGGACATTTACAGACATTTAAATAATATTTCATTTATTATCATCATAATAAGTCAATTAACTGAACTTGCAAACATTTCTAGTTGGCTTGCATGCTCAATGAACTTTAAAATGAATTAAATTTATCTCCTTAAGATCATGTAAGGAAAAAGCTACTGTGGTATATGTATAAAGCTGTGATTCCGTAATTTCAAAAGAGAACAGTTAGCAAACTGACGTGTTATGGGTAAAAATAAAAATTCCACTGAAATGGGGTTCAAATTAGAATTACAGCCAGACTTTTTTACAAGTTGAACTATGCTTAAGAAATCACAATATACTAACATGAATTTGTTTAAGAACAAGCTCTAGACAACAATTTGCATGCAGTGTGTAAAGTCAACAGTCTCTAAGAAGTGCAATCTTGGTGGTGTTCTTGCAGAATAGGTAATGTAAGTTTTAATTCTCTCTAAGTCTTAACAGGTTAACTCTTGTATGAGACTGTGAGCTGCCATTAGAAATCAAACTTAGATGACCTCTAGTTTTAAGATGGTTCTTTACTTCCTTGAGTATTACATTGTTACTAGCATAATCAAGTCAAATTAGTTTCAACAAACTAATTTGCATGTGGATAAGGAGCTTCTTTGTACTTATTTCCATATAACCCTTCAAAATTCTCTCATAGATTCCATCTGCTTCTCTTAGATGGACTCAATTTTGTGTCAATGACATGAGCCATTACAATTTCGCTTATTCAACGTATAGGCATACTTTTATCAATTAGCATATTTCTATCCAACTCCTAAGTTAAGCTATAAGGGTCATTGTGTAGCCTATAGTTGCGCTCTCTTTAAATGGAGTATATACAACATATGAATACTGTCTTGAAGAGGATACCATCTTGTTTAAGTGCTTTGACCTGCCCAATCAAGGATATCAGTCCATTCCCTTGGTGAACCATACACCTGTAGTATATGCTGAACTTTTGATTATGTAGTGATAGTGTTAGAGTAGTGCTCTAAAGGCAATCGCCTTTAACACTTTTGTATATACTTTATTTTGATTAATAAAGCGAAAGTCATTTTTTGTTGATTTGATATTCGTTTATATATGAATTAATATTGATCTTAAATTCAATTAATGAAGTCTATGATACAAAACATAGCATGAAGGAAATCATGATAAGATCATGATAATGAGATTCCTATCATGTGCAATTATGTTGGTATCTAAATAATCCTTAGTCATAGGATTAATAAGACAGGACATTATTAATCCAGACAGACTAGCACATATTATACTCCTTGATTTGATCAAGCAGTAGATCTCATGCACTGTAAGCATGAGATGTTTAGAGTTAATATATGGATGCTTACTAAGGGTAGTAAGTATCTCGAATGAACCACTATGAGATTATCATATAGATGATCTATCAAATGTCAATGATTAATCTCATCATAGCAATGGTGAAAATATGCTTGGACTTGAGGTACTCAAGGATATCTTGGATATTAATCCTATACTTTGACATTATTTCTTATTACCTCAAGACGAGGTCACTCTTAGGGTAGTGATTGGGTACAACTATTGGTATTCAAAGGTAATTGTGTAGCCAATAAAGGATTCACCACTCCTGATAGAAGGAGATGATACCCACGACCTTTTGTCGGGTTATTACTTGGGAGTGTCTAGCCAGAGCAGTTATGTGTCATGAAGAGAGTCTTCAATGACACATAAGAGTAATGAGAACCCAGGACAAGAACTAACATCACTTGGACTAGATGTGATGTATTCTGTCTAGTGGGAGTTGACATATAGCCCATACTCCGAACCAATTGGGGTATAGTACGGTGAAAGGATGAATTGCACGGTAATTATCTATGGAAAGGTTTATAAGTTGGATAATTAACTATTAAAGAGTTCGTATGTTAATCCACTTATATTACGAAAAATTGGCATCATAGAGCCCTTCATGATTTGATTGAATTAATAGTTAGTTCAAGTGCCTAAAATAACCAAGAACCTAAGGGTCACACACATAAAAAATCAAAAGAAAAATAAGTGTGTATGGCTTATTTTAAGCCGTGCCTCATAGGGCCACGATCTTATCCTACGAAATGATATATAAGTGAGTTCTTCACTTATGTACAAGAGCTTCTTTCAATTCTTACACACTCAAGTGATAGAGAAAGGTTTTAGAGAGAGTGAGAAGAGTTCTTGAGTTATCGTCATGCAATTTATACAATTGTTATATAAATCAACATGCATGCAAGGTAACCTTGAGCTATCACCCATTTGAACATCTACTTGAATTCATCAAGTTTAGTGTTCTAAAACCCTTACACATTGTTTCATCTTCCTTCTTTGCATGTTCTTGGGTGATTAAGGAAGGTTTTGGTGTTTGCAACAATCCAAACTAGCAGAAGAAATAATAAAAGAGGAGAAACAAAGGTTAAAATGTTTTTATATTTCATGTTCTTTAAAAATCCTTGCATGCATGTATGATCTTGTGGTTTTCGGGTTGTCATATATTTCAAAACTTCTGCTGCATCCGAATTTATGTGATATATTCAACCATGGCTAACCCAACAGATAGAATAATTGCATTAAAAAAGAGATGATTTCTTTTGCCTGTTGATTTTTGCAAAGCAAGCATAAAGGATCAAATTTTCAAAACACCCGTGTTTAGTTCTAAGTCTCTGCTTAGCCACTAACTAACTAGTTAAAGAGGCTTTGGGAATTAGAGAATTTTTCTAGATCAACTTAAACTAGGAGAGTTAGATATGAAAATCTGATAGTAAGAGGAATTAAAGAATTTGTGAGAACTGTTTTCCATCTAAATGATCTTGTCTTCTCTTTTTTCCATCAGGATTATATTCGAGGACAATGTTGATTAATCTAGAAGATCCTATAAAATTACTAACTCATCTATTATTTTTGGATGATGGAGTCTACTTTATCCATTTTGGTTATCCTGTTGTAAGATAATTGAGCTCTTGTTTCATGTAAAGAGGGTTGTAGTTGGTCTAATTATCATACCAGAACTAGGTGCTCTTCTCATTCCTTATTTGAGTTTGAATGAGAGTATAGATTTTGGCCTGCTGCCTCAAAATCTGAATTACACTCCAAGATTGCTCCCTACTTATCTTTATCTGGCAGAAGTTAGCAACCTTGAGATGGTATTCATTGATCTGTTTTGATCAGAGGGATTCTCTATCAGTTAGTACCTTCTACCTTTTAGAAAGGAGAACATTCTGTATAACTTAGATTGGAATTATTTTTAAGCCTCCTTATTTGGGAAAGCAAAGATCATTTCATTTGATTTTTGCACCCTTAGAAACTTTAGCTTTTACAAACCATAGAGAATTCGTAATTCATTTTTCAATCTCTCTAGTTAGTTTCTTAGACATAAATAGATAAAAAGACTAGTGGACACTAAGATTCCTCAGCATTTAAGAGACAAGTTGGAGTCTCCTAACTAAAGAAAAAAAAGTGTTTTGCCGATTATTGATCTTATGATTGAACTTGATGTGTGCACGGACAGAGATTAATCTTGATATAATCCGGCAACCTTTAAAACAAACTAGATACGTAAGGTTTTCGATACTGTTCTAGACCTCAAGGATCGTGATTGTCCAAGCAACCTAGACCAAGCAATAAACCAAGAAAATTAAACCAAAACAATATGCCACAATTGAGATTAATTGATAAGTAGAGTTAGGGTTTGTGGAACAACAAGAACACGAAGAAAACTCCTTATAAAGCTCTCAAATTGTCAAAGTGTAACCCTAAAACTAATGTCAAGGCAACTATTTATAGTCGCCAAAATAACTCAAAATTGGGCCAACATCCTAGGCCTAAATAGCTAAAATAATACTGTCTGAATCGTCTTAAAAACAGTAGGAAACAACCTAAAGCAAAAGAGGCTAAGCGGTGCATCTGGTTTGTCGCACTTGGCGTCTGGCCTGCTGGGCACTGAAGTGAATGCTTGGGCCCATTGGTCACTGGCATATACGCCTAACACGCGCACCTGTCAAGGGTTGCTCAGGCCCAGAACTTTGCTCAAACTGACAAATTGAAGTTGTGAGCGAGAATCTTGATTCTTTCGGAGTCCATCATCAACCACGCAAGCCACAAAGGAATTTAATGCGGCCTTGAATGTTTTAAGCCTAGTTTGACTTGCAGGGTTAGGAGGCAACATCAAGTCGTGATTAGCATCGCGTTGATATCGATGTCTATCGTTATATTCGTCATGTGCAACCTTGTTCACATCAAAACTTATCTAGGAGAGGGATGCAATCAACAAATTTTGGCTTCTTAGTGGTAAAAGGCACCCAAGGTACCTAAAGAGAGCATGATGAATAGTTAGCTTTATTATATTGCTTAGTACTTCAACATTTTGGATGTTAGAGGAGATAAGCAAGCAGGTTTTACTTATGTTCACTTTTAATCTTGATAGCTTAGAGAATATTTTAAGAATTCTCATTAGCAGCTTGATGGAATAGGGGTTAAGTCTATAAAATAGAATCATATCATCTGCAATAAGGTGATTGATCTTCAATAAGTTACATTTATGATGAAACACAAACTTGGAGTCTTTGGATGTGTTATAGACAATCATCTTAGTCAGAACTTCAATAACCAAGGTAAATAGGTGAGGGAAAAATGATCCCTTTGTGTTATACCTTTGGTTCTTTTGAATAATTTGGTAGGTGCTCCATTTAATAAAATTGTAACACCCCACTCCCGCCGGATCCGAACCCGATATAGATGGTGATACCCGAGTCCGTGCCCCGCGAGGGTGGC
>JAOQMS010044577.1:0-10170 GCA_027563885.1 Erythroxylum longipes | reverse complement strand
AAATTGCTTATGTGGGGGGAGGGGTATTTTTGGAAGTTGCTTATGTATTTTGTTTCGGAGACGGGGATAAGAAATTTTGTACCACAGTCTTGGAAGGAACAAAAAATTTCTGTCTCTGTGCTTTGGAGTCGAAACAAAAATAGATAGGAATAGCAAGCAAACACTACAGAGCACAGGACTTTTGTGTCCCTGTCATCTGTCTCCATCCATGAGGACATGAACCAAACGCTACGTAAGTACTTGAGGGCATAAAAGTCCTTTTTCAATGCTTCATTCTCATACTTTAATGCATCTAAGTCATGATTATTAATAATGGACATACTTTTAAATGCCTTAATCTTGTACAATTCACTCTTTATCTTTTCATTCTCACTAATGCATAAGTCTAGGTTCTTTGAGCCTCTTTAAGTTTTGAAAATAACCATTTCTTTTTCATGCTCATTATTTTAAGGTTCTCAAATAGTTCATTATAATTCAAACTAAAATCAATATCAATATAACAAGATGTAGAGTTAGAGAGTACCTCATCATCATTTGTTACTATGAAGAATGTATGAGCTACATATCCTTTTGAACGCTTACCTTTATAATCACTTGTGTCAACCCTAAAGGAGGATTTAAGTGCCTTATTTTTCCTTCATCCATCTTCTCCTTCTTGACATTTCTCTCATATTTGTCACTTTCTTTGAGGAGAGGACATTGAGACTTCTTATGTTTGGGTTTCTTACATTGAAAGCAAATAATATTATTTGATTTACATTTTGAATCTATTTTACCACATTTGCAGTCCTTCCTTTTTAAAGAGTTCTTTAAGATTTTTTTTTAAAAAATTGGTGATTAAGGCAATATCTTCTTCATCTCTTTCACTATTTGATTTCTCTTCCTCTTCCCTCGATTCTTTCTTTGAGGCTTTGAATACTAAATTCTTTTTCTTTGAAAGTGTCTTTTCTTCTTATGTCTTTTGGAGCCTCATTTTGTATATAAGAAGAGACCCAATAAGCTCCTACAATAGTAGTGTTATTAGATCCTTAGCTTCTTATATGATTGCCACTTTAGCTTTCCATAGCAATTTTCTTACAATTTTGATGTTAATATAGGTTTTTTCAAGACTTCTAAAAGCATTGATAATATCAATTAATCTATTAAACATACTAAATATGCTTTCATCATGCTTCATTTGAAACAATTCATTTAGTATGTTAGCATGTCAGCTTTTCTTTCCTTTACTTGATTTGTTTCCTCATGTGTAACTTTTAAAGTATGCCAAATTCTACGAGTCATCCACACATAGAAACTCTATTGAATTTGTTTTTATCTAATGCACAAAATAAAATCTGAATGACTTTGCTATTTAAGGAAATTAGTCTCTCGTCTCAAGGATTCCATTCATCTTTTAGTTTGAGAGTTTTTTTTATTATCTATAATTTAGTAGGAATGGATAGTCCACTTGGGAAAATTTTTCACATATCAATATTTTTAGCCATCAAGAAAAATTTTATCCACATATTTCAATTGAAATAGACATTTTCATCAAAAAAGGGGGATCTGCTAATATTTTATCCTTCTTGGTTAAACAATGATGAAGATGCTCTTAAATATTCAACTAAAATCTTTTCTATAGGAGTTCGTTTGAAAAGCTCGCCTCATAGACCCACTTTGATCCCATTTGTTAGTAATTACTTACACCCAAGATAGGGGCGAATTGGGTGTTTTATAAACTTAACCTAAAAGTTACTATCTTAATAAAACAAAAATCACATTTTATAAAAGATGAAAGTATGAAATAAAATCAAAAGAGACATACAAATCAATTTGCAGTGGTTTAGTAAATAATTTTTACCTATGTCCACTCACAAAAATCTTTTTGAATTTCCACTATAATTCTTCTCTCAAGGCGAAGGATAACCTTTAGGCATGTCAATCTCGGCCCAGCTTGTGGCCCGCCCATTTTTGGCAAAACAACATCGTTTTGTTTTTTTTCATTTTTTTTAAAAAATTATGCCCGCCAGGCCGGCCCATCCCGGCCCGCCCGACCATGGGCCACCGTGGCCTAGGGCCAGGCTATTGACATCCCTAATAACCTTTGCACAATCTTTACTTAGAAAAAAGGATCATTTTTACAATCTTTCTTTAAGTTGAAGAGGAACCTTAATGTCCTTATGGAATACTCAAATACAATATATAAGAACCCCAACGGAAGCTTATAACTCAAAATGAATTACTTTATTAATTTAATAATTTCAAAAGGCTCTCTCACTCAAAATGAGACAATGAATGCTTAAATGATTGGAAAATACTTAAAATATGTGTAATAGACACACAAATGCTTATTAATGTAAGAACTAACGAGAAAACATATTTTGTTAGCAACTAATCATTGGAGTTAAGAATTAGCCATTATAATATCTAGTTATAGAGCACGGTCAACTAGTATGCATCGAATGCATAGATTCACTAGTCATCAAGATATTGATCGACCACTAAGTATATTAGTTAACCAATATGGCACATTGGTCGACTAATTTATCAACTAATGTTACTATAACCAATATGGCACATTGGTCGACCACCAACCCATAGAGGTTGACTAATCTCCTTAAAAACATTTTTGAACAGTTTCAAATGCCCAAAATTAATTTGTTTAATGCAATTGTGATTTAAACACTTTCCAAAATGTTCTTTAAAGAGTGATTAAAATTTTGAGAATCTTTTCTTTAAAAAAAGATTTAACAACTTTAAATGAATTAAAAGAATCATTAAATAAAGTAAGATGAAATATTTATGCATGGTGAGTCTTTGAGATTACCAAACTAACAAAGTGCGATTGCAATAAATAGTGGTACCTATAAAATGACCTTAATAAGTCTTGATCTTCTTTTATTCTTGACTTGATCTTCACTTTATAAGTTATAAATTTCATCTTATCTTTTATCAACTTGACAAAGCATCTTCTTTTCTATGCATGATATAATCTTGTTCTTATAGAGCTTCTCATCAAGATAAAATAATCATTAGTAGGATTTATGTTTTGTTATCTTCAAAATATATATTGGAACCTCCACTAGTGTAATAATCTAGAAGAGAGTTTTAAAACTATGCTTTAACTTTTAAGATGTGCAATGGAATGACATGTTTGTGAGCTTATAAGGGCAAGTGGATTAAAGAGAACAAAAGATGTGCTCTTTAAGGATCGTGAGGATATTGGACAAGTAAGTAAGGTATAAAAAGAGGCATCTTGAAGATTTCTAAAAGGTGATTAGGACTTTGTAGGAGAAGAAGGGTGAGTAAGTATTCATTGATTGGGAGCGTTGAGGGATGATTACTTGTAGATATGAAATGTTATTTAATTATTATAGTTTTAGATTAAGATCTTAATCGGTCTTAGGTTTTCATGTGTTTTCATCTCTTATTTGTATTATATGCATTTATGATGAAATGAATAGAAGATGTAAAATAAAACATTAGAATTGCAATCCTAATTTCATTAATAGTGGAATAATTTTTAATGAATATTCTATTAAACTATTAAAATGTAACTTTTTGACACTTGTTTATTTAAAGAGACAAAGAAAGAAATAGAGTAAAAGGAAAGTTGAATTTATATATTATTAATATTATCGTATTTATTATTTTGTATATAATTTAGCAATAACGATAGGTGGTATGATATTTAAGATCAATAAGTTTTTCTACAAGTTCTCAACATATCATATTAGAGATTTAACAAAACATTAATTATCTACTAATCTCTACTAATAACAATTACCTTGAAAAACCTTTGTTGAATAACATGCGTTGAGCTAATTGAATGCTAGATCCTTAAGCCCTTTCGCAACTGCTTTCTTCAGACTTTCTCATCGCCTCTGCGTTTCACCCGTCTCCAACACACCCTCATTTTATCCTAGTTTCCAACATTTCCGTTTCTGTTAAATGATATACCTGAGATTCATGGTCAAACAATTCAATTTAGTTACAAATTTATCTTTCATCTATGCCTTCAACTACTCTTATCAGAGTTCCTTTCTATGGGCTAAACTAAAGAATTGTCAATAAATACCAAAGAGCCTTGGCTCCTCTAAAGGGATTTCAATGCAGTCATCCACTCAAATGAATTAGAAAGGTATACTTCATCTATGTCTCTATGTGAGGAGCTAAGAAATTATTTAAGTGAAATCCAAGCAATTGACCTGCCATTTGTTTTCACTTGGAGCAGCAGAAACAAGGTTTATACTTTTCTAAGGAAAAAATGGATAGAAGTCTCATTAACCTATAATGGTTTCAAGTGATGCCTCATTTAAAAGTCAACTTCCCTAATACAAATCTCTCGGATCATTCACCTATAGTTGTGTATCTTACAAATTTCAGTAAAAAATGTAAATCCCCTTTCAAATTCAATAATTTCTTAGCTGATCTAACATGATTTTAGGAAGCTATTGAAAGAGGCCTAAGATGTCGTGGAGTTGATTCTGAATAATTCATTTTCAGTAGGAAATTATCTAAATATTGGTAACACTTGTCACCTTCTTCTATATACTGCCGAGGAAGCATTGGAAAAGGCACAATCAAGTTCTCTGCCAATCCCCCCTCCCACGTTCTTTGTAAGAAAAGGAGAAGCAAGCCTAATTAAATTTCTCTCAGTTTATGAATCTCGGTTATTACCTAATGAAGCAGAGATCTAGAATGAACTGGATCAAAGATGGTGACAAGAACTCATCCTATTTTTATAATACTGTGATCTCTAGCCAATCTGTCAATAGAATTTTAACTCTTAGCTCCCAATGGCCCTCTAATTTTCGAGCAATCTCAACTTATTCAAAAAGCTGAAATGTTTTCACAAATAGCTTGTGAACTCCCTCATTAACAATATCCTCTTTTAGACTAGTCAGAGAAATTTTACAAGATCAAATCGCTTTGAAATATTATCAAATCAGGTTACAGATTAGGAGATTTATATTGCTGTAGAATCCTTATATCCCTTTAAAGCTCCAGGACCTAATGGAGTGAATTCTAATTTCTTTCTCAAAACTTGGTCACTAACATTTCCTCTCGTCAAACAAGTAGTATTGGATTTTTTCAAAATGGAAGGCTGCTTAAGGAAATCAATCACAATTTCTTATGCCTCATTCTAGAACGAAAAGAATAGAGAACCGTGAAAGATTTTCGTCCAATTGCATGCAAAACTATTTATAAGGTGATTTCTAAAATCTAGTTGGTAGGCTTAAACCAGTCCTTCAAATTCATAAAAGTCAGAATCAAGGAACACACATACCAGGAAGGAGAATAAAGGATAATATATCTTTGTTTTAGGAATTGTTCAAGCACTGCACTAGGAAAGGAACCTATAAAATTTGTGCTTTAAAAGTGGATTTTCGAAAAGCCTATGTCACGATTGACTGGACACTTATCATTAATATAATGCAAGCTATGAGTTTTCCTAACATTTTCACTGAATGAGTCAACTATGACTTTCAATATCTCTGTGAATGGAGAGCCTTCCAAACTAATCAAAGGAGCCAGAGGCATAAGATAAGGTGACGCTCTATCCTGATATCTATTCTTATAGGTGTTGGAGGTATTTAGCAAGCTCATGGATAAAGTTATGGAGAGGAATGCAGCTTTCAAATTTCATGCTAGATGTAGAAAGTGGGCTTAGTGAGTTTAAACTTTGATGATAACCTGTTTCTGAAATTGATGGCAACACTGTGATCTCACTTGTTACTACACTTAAAATTTTTAATAAGCTCTCGAGGTTAGAAATTAACAAAGAGAAGAGTGCAATTGTCGTTTCCAAAAGTTCACATGACTAGAAGGAATGGTTAAAATCCATAACTAGTTTCAAACCAATTTTCCAGTTAAAAACCTTCAAGTACCTATCTCAGCCATCAAGCCTACAAATGCTGACTTTAAACCACTTTTTGATAAGATACTATCAAAAATAAAAAATTAGAGCTCGAAAACTTTATCTATAGTAGACAGAGCACAGTTGATTAATTTTATACTCAATTCACTAAATGTGTACCAGGCATCACGCATCCCGAGAGTTACCACCAAATGCATTTATTGAGTTATCAAGAAATTCATATGGGCATGAAGCATTCCAGTAGATAAGAAAGTTAGAATTACCATTGAGGTGGTGTGTGGGTGGAGGACGCTGCCCGGACTACACTCAACTAGAGTCACTAATCATATGTTAATTGCAAATAAGGCCTGAAGACTTATTAGTGATAGCAATGCAAATGGGTGCATACATATTACATAAAAGGAAAATGCTTTTGGAATTTCAAAGCTCTATCCAATACTTACTCAACTACAAAATATTTAGGTAGACTATAGAGTAAACTGAGAAACGTATGCTTCAACAAAATTGGCAATGGAAACAATACTTTTTACTGGAATGATATCTGGACTTCATATGGAGCATTAAATTAGGTTAAAAACCTAGAATTAGTTAAAAGAGTCATCTCTTCAACTAAAAAAGTTTCACAAGCTCTACAAAAACTAAAATTTCACGTCAATCTGCTTCTAGTCATAGTTGTAACTTCATTTCTATCAGATATCATCATACAGGAAGACAAAGTAATGTGGAAGCTAGCAAGTTGTGGAGAATTTTCAAATTCATCATACAGAACACTATTCAGTACAACTAATAATCCAGTGAATTGGCATTGGATAGTTTGGTGCAAAGATCATCATCCTAGATCTGCTCACATCATATGGATCTCAGCAAGTTAGAAGCTACCCACTTTGGATAAACTTAGAACATTCATATGCATTCCAAATTGGTGGTGCTTATGCAGAAGCAACTTGGATAGCCACCGTCATCTTTTCTTTTAATGTCAATACACAAACAAAGCATGGAAAAACATATTATCCTTATGTAATGTGGAAAATTCACCTCCCATTTGGAAAGACACACTCATTTAGATCATGGACCTAAAATTTAGGTTTGAAGGAGGTAGAAGGTTGTTTCACATTGCATTGTCCTATCTTATATTAAGCATTTGGGATGAAAGGAATAAAATAGCCTTCCCTAGCTAACACCTATCTATGCAAAGAGCAATTCATACGATCAATGCATAACAAGATTATGCATTTATATCTTTTCAAAAACAAGCGCAGATTCACATCCAACATGATCTCTCAATGGAAGATAACATAACTAATTGCAACTGATGTAGTAGAAATTAATACTCACTTTTAAAGCAGAATGGAGATACGAAGAATAGAAGATATTGGGTGTTTGAAATTACCAATTCTTGCAGTTACATGCAAATGAATGAGAATGATTTTGCATTAGTCTAACTCGAACATTCAAGAGACATCCAACATGGAAATAATTGGAAGAATAATGAAGGAGGTTAGAGGTGCCAAAGAGTAAAATGGCAAAATAGAGGAAGAATCATCTAGAATAAAATAGTAAACAAAATGTGGTGACACATGGAAACCCATTACAACATGGAGTTTTTAGACACAAAAGGTGAAATTTTTAGACGTTTTTTTGTGTCTTAAAAATAATTTTAGATGCTTTATAAAGCGTAAAAAAAACAAGTGCCACAAAATTATTTTCGACTGTTTTCTTAGACATACAGATGCATCGAAAAAATATACATTTTTTACGCATCTAAGTGTCGAAAATTTAAGCGTCGAAAATCTATTTACACAGATGTGTCAAAAAAATACATTTTCGACAGTTTTCTTAGACACATATGTTATTTTAGATGCTTTGTGTAAGCTTTTAGATGCTTCTCTGTCGATATTTTTCACTTTTAGACAATTTTAGACAGTTATTTACGTCAAAAAACTCCACCATTTTTGAGTAAAAAATAAGCTTAATTACAATTTGCTTTGTGCATCTTTTTTAAGATCACTCACATGCATATTATTATAATAAATTTTACAAATTAATCTAAAATATTTATTTGCATATGATTATAATAAATTGAAACTTTTGTTAATAAATATTATATTACACAGATTTATATGTATATAATAGTACAAATTAGCTAAAATAGATTCATTCTAGAGTCCATTTCCATCGAAAAAAGCACACTATTCACATGCTTTACCTTGTGAGTGGCAAAAACATACAATATTTCAAAGCTTAGAATCCCATTAATGAACAGTTCATATTTGAAACAATAAGAAGATTCAACCAAAATACACTACAATGCATTTCAACGGCAAAATGAGCAACAAAATTCTTGTCAATATCCTCCCTAAAAAAGACTGATAATATTGAACCAGGATTCCCACATTCACATATCTTGCATACTCAAATTAATTAGACTACACAGGTTAACTAGTGGCAAAGTTGTCAAACCTACCAAGAAGAAAAGGACAAATGCATAAGTTGACAGAAGCAATGTATCTTTACTAAACCAAGAAATATCCATTATTTTTCCCTCAATCTCCAAAACCAGAATGTAGAGAAATGTCAAATGAAGTCCTTTGCACAAAAGTCCTAACTGATGAGGTTCATGAATTAACCTGGAGGAAGTGATTGCTTCAATTTGTCAGCCTTCTCAGAGTCAAAGACACAGAGTGTGTAGAGGTACTTGGAGAGTATCAAACCTTGAACTTCACGACATCTTTGATTCTTTTGATCTTCACAGAGCGTGCATCTTTCCTTCTATAGATGCATAAAATTGCACAAATAGACACCAAATCATTCTCTAGAGCAGACTATCAAATGACAAAAAAGAAGGATGCACAAAATTGCATTAACTTAATTTATTATATAATTGTGGTCACATATATAGATGAATCCAATACAATGACTTTAATATCAGTCCACAATTATCAATCTATATCACACCTAGAAGAATAGAATAGAATTCTCAACTCATATGGTTTGACCCTTCCTTTTTTCCTTCAAACATATCTCTTTCACAACAAAAAATTGATAAAACACTGCACAGTTTGTTTCACAATAAACTCTGGCGTTTGACTCATTCTCTTCCAAACGAGCTAAGAGCGTACATTTCAGCTACTTAACATTCAAAACAGCTCAAGATGGTAGGTGTGTAAGCCAGTCAAATTAATAAAGCATGCATATAAAGTCCTCAAAGAAAAGCAAAATCATACCTCAAACAATGATTTGGAATCAGAACTAGTATTGTAAACTGCAGTAAACTGCCCTTAAGTTTTTTTTTCACAATACATGTCCAAACAATCCACAAAAGAGAGTTGAGAAAACAATTGATAAGAGTTCAACTACTGGCATTTTAGGGTTCAGTTTCCAGTAACAGGGACAAAAAAGTTGGATCATTGACTACTTGGTGCAAAAATACAGTACACAACTAATAAGGAGGAGATCAAACAAAATAGAAAACAGTTATGGTGCAACATCATATTTTAATCCATGTCCAACATTGTCAGCAACTAATTAGAATTTTGATTTTGATCATCATAACCACACATTATCAATAAATTAAAGGAAGAAAATATGAAAAGCAACTTCACAGCTTTCTAAATACTTGTACAAACATGGCAAAAATATAGAGCATAAACTGATAATTCAAAAAAAACTTACAGTTGGTGGAGCCAAACATGGTAATCTACAATCAGGGCCCAAAAGCAGTTGATCCTGAAGCCATTACAGTTACAAGACTTTCAATCGAAGTTAATGTAAATTAGGTAATGCAATTAACAAGCACAAAAAGAAGAAGATGCATAACAATGAAAAATATTGAACAAAACAAGAATTCTGAGGGTTTGAGACAGAAAAGAAACGACAAAATTGGGGAACAAAAACAAAGGAGGATCTGATCAGTGCAAAAGTCCGAACAACAATTTGTAGAAAAGGCAAACACAAAATAAGACAAATACGAGAGAGAGAGATACCTGTAGAAGATTGGTAGAGAGTTTGTTGTTCGCGGTTAGCGAGAGAGCGAGATGGCTTGCGTCCTTCACGTTTTTTGAAAGTTTGATGAGAAGAGAGTGAGACGGAGGAGGGGGATAAACTCACATTAGCTAAATTTGTTCTGTTTAGACACAAGCAAAGTTATGAATACCGTACCGGATTCGGTACGGTATCGGATTGGATTCTGGTATGGTACTGTATCGGTACCAATTAATACCAGGTTCTATTTTGGGTAATTTTTTAAATTTATAAAATAGTCCCTGAATTTTTTTAAAAATTGCAAAATAGTCCATTGTCATACTGTATAG
>JAOQMS010044576.1:0-10170 GCA_027563885.1 Erythroxylum longipes | reverse complement strand
TATATATGTTATATCTTTTAATTGGACATATAAAACTGATTGTTACAACAGTTGGATACGGAAGGTGTTTAAGTGATGGAGTTGAAGTGGCACTTTTATATTTGATTTAAAGAGGGACTCTTATTATGTGATATTTCTGCTTATCCTCACTTGATGTTAGAGTTCTTTTTTAAAGGGGAGTGTGCAGCATCCAGGTTAACGTGTGTGGGTTGATTATTTGGCTAAAAAAATATACACGTATGATTTTAGAAGATCTAGGGTGAGTGGTGCGGCAACTAAAGTTTGTGTGTGAGTTACTGTAGTAGTGGGCTGCGTATTTTGTTTTTGAGGACAGCTGGGTGCGAAAAGTGTGCAGCTTATTTTTGGTGAAGGATAGTCTGCGGTGATTAACTTGACAAGTGTGTGGGTGTGTGAGCTATGAAATACGTTGGTAGCTGATGTACGTAATTGTCGTTCTTTTGGAGGTGGTCAGTGTTCTTTACGTGTGTGAGGTTTTTATCTGGTTTGGGGGTTGAAGACGTCATCATCGTTTTTCTTAAGTGAGCTGCACATGCAAATTTTGTTTCCCTTTTTGGTGGCTGTCGA
This sequence comes from Erythroxylum longipes, assembly GCA_027563885.1. Taxonomy (NCBI): domain Eukaryota; kingdom Viridiplantae; phylum Streptophyta; class Magnoliopsida; order Malpighiales; family Erythroxylaceae; genus Erythroxylum; species Erythroxylum longipes. Next base: position 9,585 of record JAOQMS010044576.1, on the reverse strand, counting down.
TTGCTCCTACACGTTAGGGTATGCTTTTCCGGTCTTTTGGTTTGCTGCTGGTTGCAATACAGAGGTTGTGTTGAAGTCTTGGTTGCAGCAGACACTTTAGTGGGTGACGACCGTGATATTTGGTAGAGACAAATTCATAGGGAAGTCTTTGTTAATCTCAAGTAGTTTGTTATTTAATTTTCTGTTGATTAACCACTTGAGATATTTTTATGTGTTATTACTTTGAGTGAAAATAGTTAGAAAAATCTTCTGACGAGGTTAACATGAGTCGGTCGTTTTATCAGGTGTGAAAGTCTTTCACGGGTAGTTAGGTTGCGAGATAGTTGCAGATATTGAGAGATGCTGTGTTAAACCAATTCTGTGTAATTCTATTGAATTCTTGTGAAAATGATTAAGCTGGGTGAGGGTCCCACAGACGTAGACCGAGTGAGCCGAATTGCGTTACCAAATTTTGGTGTTTCTTTGTTATTTCGATTTTGTTTCTTTTATTTTATTGACGACAAAGAAGGTTGCGGAAAGTTGAGAAATAATTAATCCTCTTCGGGTTTTTTACTAGATTATAGGCCTTAAGGTTTTCAACAAATTACACATAGAACAACATCAAATCCATCGAGGGGTAGAACAAACAAGTTAGCAACAAAAAATCCTTATGAACCTTAAGTGTTATTGCTTTATAAATGCCTTGATTAAGGACCTTTTTCTCCATTGGCAACTAAAACTTGTATGCCCGATCAATTTTGCACTATTATTTTGAGTTCCCGAACAATGGTTGCACTGAAGAGATTGTGCGTACTCCTTTAATCGAAATCGTTATTGTGCAGCTACCGTCACTCAAATTTGCATAGTTTAGGAATTTCGGGTCCCTGTTATGGCATGCAAGGATATTTCTAGTTTTTCCGCTTCTATTTACGATTCTTCCATATCATCCAAATCCTCCATCTCTAACCAAAATAAGCATTTACAGTGATGGCCAAGGGAGAAAGGCTCATCGCAATTAAAACAAAGGCCCTTTATATGCCTTTCTGCTAATTATGCCTTAGAAGGTCGATGTATAAATAGAGTGCCAGAATAACCCCCACTGATGGCCATTGCTTCTGTATCTCTAGTCCCCTCAGTGCTGCGGTTAATATTACTGGCAATAGCTGATAGCCTGATGGCAGACCAAACAGAGGTTACACGATAGTTTATTACTCCTCCATTAAGTTGTCGTTCCTTCTTGAAGGTACGAGCCCAATTCATTGCAGTATTTAAATTAGGAGGATTTTGTAGCTCTACCTCCATATGAAGAGCATCTGATAATCCTGTTGTAAATAAATAAACTTAGTAGTCTAGCCGAACAGTGGCTGCCCTCACTAACAAGGCCTGGAATTTTTGTTGGTATTCTTCCACTGTACCCGTTTGCTTCAAATTAACCAACTCTCCCAACGGATTGCTACTCATCGGTGGTCCAAAGCGAATATGGCAGCATGTTTTAAAATTTTCCCATGTTATGCCCGGGTCTTCCTGTTTCATTCAGAAAACCCACAATTGAGCTTCCCACACCATATTATGTGACCAGGCTTACTTTATCTTGCTCCTCCATTTTTTGATGGTTGAAGAAATGGTCACAGTGGTGCAACCAGACTAGCAGATCTTCAAAACCATAAAAAATGGGAAATCCAACTTCGTATACTAGGGTTTGAGTCGGGCTCCTTGTCGCCCTTCTTATCTTCCTTCAGCCCTATTGGAGGAAGAATTGTTGTCTCCATCCTCTCTCGCACCTGCTCAAATTGGTTCCTTTCCTCCCTTGCGGGATTGCTCCTTCAATTGCTTGACCAATTCTTCAATCTTAGCATCTGTTGCCTCTTGCATCTGTGTTATCTGCTGCAAAATGGATTCCAATTTCTCTAGTCAGTCGTTGTCACTCATGACAGAAGCTTCAAATACTAGTTGATGTGCCCACATGAGGTATCTTGTCAAAGGTCTGCACACGACGAAATCCTTCAGGTAGGTGGACTCTTTACTATTGTTCCTGCCTTTCTTTGAATAACCTATTGTTGTGTTTTGTTGGCAAAGGCTCGTTAGATAAGTGAACCCTTTGATCTCTTTTGTACACAAATGCGTGCTTAAATATGCTACTTATTTATTGAATGCAATATTCCTCAATATATATATAGGAAAAGATAAAATAGATAGGAAAAAGAGGACTAGTCTTACGAGGAATATCCTAACAAACTTATTTGAATTAAAACTAAACTAAAAATTCAAACTCACAGAAAATCTCAGTTATCTTAAACTTCTCTGACTCAATCAGCTAGCTGTTGATCTTCAACCGAATCCCCATTCTACCTCCTAATTCGCATTTGACTCCTACTCCTTTTTTGGGACATTTCAATGTTTTAAAAATCGGACCGAACATCAAACCGATCAAAGGAAAAGTTTAAAGTTTAGAGGTTCAACCAGTAGTGAATCACTATAAAACCAGTATATAATAAATAAGAAGTAAAACTTATAAGAATAAGTAAAAATAAAATATTTTATTGAAATAAAAAATACACCAATGTCTATTATTATATAACGAACTAACAATAAATAAATATGATTCTAATATAAAACTTAAAATTAAAATTAAAATTGTATTTTTGAAGGAGGTAGCATCTCATTATCTTCAAAAGCTCCAAATTCTCCAATGCTATTTAAAGATTCGTAAACTATACTTTCATCCAAAGTATTTGCATCAACTTCTTCTACTGCATTAAAATAAATTACAAATTAGTAATGCATGAAATTATCCTCAATTGTAAACTTGTAATACAATATAATTTTAACTTAAATATGATTAAAATAAGATAATATGAACTAACCATCAGTAGATGTTCTTAATTCATTCGTTATGACAAATGCATTTTCTTCATAGATCGCCTTTTCAAGTTCATTATAATCAAGATATGAAATAGAGTTCTAAATATTACATAAAAAAGTTGGGAGTTTATATTTTTAAAAAAAATTAGATATTCATTCTTTTCCATCAAATAAAATTATTTAAATTAAAATGCCACTATTAAAATTATTCTTCATAACGTTTACATGATTGTAAGTTGGATCTTCTAATAATACCCTTTGGAATGCAAATACAATCAAAAACTAGAATCCTATTATATATTTTTAATTGTCTTCTCTAATACAAACCAAAACGGGAGTACAGAAATTGATATGAAATAGAGTTCTAAATATTACCTTTTTCGTTAGTTTCATGTTCTACTCTAACAAACTTAAGTACTCCACTCCATTAACTACATCATATACCATTAATCCAATTCTACCTCCAATGCAACTACCCAGTTGACTTCCTACAAAATAACCTAGGCGTCCAAGGCTTTGTTCACCATAAAAACCAGCAGCGTAGGCACCAACCAAGGTTCCACTACCCCTTAGGAATCCTTCAGTCATGGTACCACCATAATAAATAGCTTCAAAAAAGTCCCACCCAAAAGAAATGATGGGACCAATTATATGCTTGGCCTGCCTTTTTGCAAGCTTTGTTGCCTTTACCTCTTCTTTTTGTGCTAATTTTGCTACATCTTTTCCAGGGATTCCTTGTCCCAATGCATCAATTATCGCACGTTTAATTGCAAGATTCCTAGCTTTGTCAACATAAGTGGATTTCATGTTATAGATATAGAGCTTTAAACCCTCCTTTACTTTGCAAGCTAAGGTTCCAGTGCTCAAATCAAAGCAATCAAAGATTGTAAATTTCCCACTGTAGGATAAAGAAGCTTCCCCAACCAGTAGCCACTTTTCAGCTATAAAAAGAGTAAAAATTCACATAAATGAGCATTCAATATAGCGGTCAACAATCTTGAAGGCACAGACCTTCGTAAAACATGCATAAGGGCTAGAGTGAGATATTTTTTCTCTACTTAAAAATACAAATATTAACAATGGACCAGATATTGTCACATTCCTTATATGTTACAAATATTCTCTTCATTTAATTGTATAGGGAAGAGTTACAGACACATCATTAACACTTAAACAAAGAAGAATTTTGAAGCATTAAAAACTCAAGGAACAAGTATGACAGAGCAGAATCTCTACGGGTATGTGGTAATATAACTGGATTTCACGTATTCAATCATCTTATATATATAGTACTTTTATGCTGAAATAACAACGAATTTGTATAGCTCAGATTTTTAAGCCTTGAATCTGTCCTAGTTTAGAACTTCAATATTCATTTTATGAGTCCTATTAAATTTTATTCTTTGCAAATTGGGAGGAATAAAATGTCATCCTCTGCAAAGACCTCCATATTATGCACAACATGCATTTAGTGTGTTGATGAAACATGATAGAATATTCATATTGCCCTCTAAAAGAAAGACAAATTTAAAAGGAGTTATCTTGAGTCAACATCTATTTTGGGCTTACCCACTTAAACTATATATTTTGACTACCAATTAATCAAATAAATTTTTTATTCCATCAATAAATCTATTTTCTTGCAGAAAATTGACACATTCTTTACAGTTAAGATGAAAACTAATTCCTTTTCCTCTTTTTGTGAAAAATCAATTCTAATATATGAAAGGCACAACTATACCTTAAGCTAGTACCAATTCCAACAGAAATGAAGGCACCCAAAATAGACCATAAATGTTGTTAACATTCGAGATCAAGAATTGGTTGCTTATACAATGTAAAAGACAACAAATTCAACACAAACACTTCCAAAGAAGACACTTATTGCACCATAATAAACACCAAGGATTCAAACCCTTTCCTTCATTCTGTTTATACATAAGTACATGCATACATGTATATATAATCTCTCCCTGTGTATATAACTAGTTGTTTCAAAACAATCAAATTCCACTATCGATGCAAATCAATAAGTAATCAAATCAAATTAAATAAATTAACAACTTCCATAAGAATGAGAAGCAACAAGAGCTTCGTGCTTCGCATTGAAATAGTAAAATAACATAACAGAGCACTATAATTACACATAAGTGCCAAGGCCAAGCTTTTATCAGCCAAATGAATTCATAATTCACCAAAAGGCAACGTTCATGAATTCCAAATGCAATTATTTTAACCTAAAAGCAAAACAACTTTTCTAGTAAAAAAGACTAAAATATTGCAAGTGATATGACTTAATCAGTAGTAACAAAGAAATCCTAAAACATTACAACAGGCTAAGTAAGATAGAGCATCAACTCAAAGAATCAAAGCAAAAGAATTAAGAATGCTATGTCACCACGTTAAAAAGATGAGAAATTTGCTAAAGATCCCTAGTCTTTTTCTTCCCTTCACTAATTATTTTCATTTAGACATGTCGGTTTTGACATTAAGCAACTATTTTTAGGTTTTTTGCATTCAATTTACCTTCCTCTTTAATTCCTGGAAATTGTGGACTTATACTTCTTCAAAGTTATTTTACTTCTTCATGTTTTCAAATCCCCTTTTTTCTTAAAAATAATTTAATGTTCAGTTCTTGTTTTATTTTGTGGGTGGCTTTCTAAAACTGTAGAGTTTGATCGAAGGAACATCAGCAGTGCTTTTAAGGAGGATATTGCAGGTATTGCTTCAATGTACATTTCATGTCATGCTTCTCTAATATGTTATGAAAAACATTACAGAGAGTGCCCCATTGCATCACAACCTTATCTGAAAGTTTTAGATGACTTGCCCATTAGAAATGCTAAAAAGGAGAGGGCTGCTATAACATTCTCACAGTACTTTGAACACTTACCCTTGTTGGGGAACAAAGGAAGAAAGACAAATGAAACAGAGGAGTAATTAAAGATACTACTCAAACTAATTGTCTTTTTCTTTAAATAAAACCATCAGTTTAACTACTTAAATAGACCAAAATTAAACCAACTAAGCTAAAACCAAACAACTAATTCGGAAGTGGGTAAACAACCTACGTACATCACTATCTACTTAACATAAAATAAACATACTATTTGACTAAGAATTTATGAAATCCACGACCTAATAACAACTGACTAACAATTTTGAAGCGTTTGCCAACACTCTCCCTCACTTCTAAATTTCATGAATGAAGTGCTTCTCTCCCAATGTAATATACTTCTCATCACCATATCCAAATTTGTTTATGCACATTATCATTAAATTATAGATATTGGAGCACATCTCTACCTGTTGCACTTCTCAACAAAACTCTAAAAACTTGTGCCACTTGTGCCATGTTGGTTTCTTCTTTATTTTAAAATCTGCAGTCTTTTTGTAAATGCCCAAACTTTTGTACTTCAAGCGCTACGGTTTTCTTTTGTGCCAACAATCCTTCTCTTTATGGTTGGGCTTCTTATAATTTCTACATTGGATAATTTTACTTTTACACTTTGAAAAGAAACTCTTGACCATGTATGCTCCTTTGACCTTATCACCATTTTCTCTGTCTCTCATTATTCTTCTTTGGTCCATAACTTGGAGAGCATTTAATAACTCTGTAAAGGCTATATTTGATAGATCTTTAGTAACTTGAAAAGATAAAATTTTTAACTCGTACCTTTTTGGAAACGCCATAAGAAGCTTGTTTACAACTCTTTGAGTAGGAAATTCTTCACCAAGTAACTTAATTTGATTGATAATGGACATAAGTTTGCTTCCACATTCCTTGGCACCTTCAAATTCTTCATTTTTGACATCTCAAATTTCCTTTTGAGATTCAAAATTTACATCATCTTAGTTTGAGTGTTGCCCTCAAATTCTTCTTTTAGTTTATCCCATGCTTCTTTAGGAGATTCACATGCCATTATACTCACGAAAATTCTTTTCGTCGCGACCGAATGGAGGCAAGATAGAGCTTTTGGTTTCATTGGCCTTTCTTCATCATTCTTTTTGATTTGGTTTAGGGGTAGGATTTTACAGAAGAGGTGTAGGCTCAAACTCACTTTCAATAACCTCCTATAAACTAACATCTTGGAAATATGATTTCATTTTGATAGCAAAAAAGTGGTAATTTTCTCTATTGAAAATAAGAATTGAAATAGAGAAATTATTTGATTCCATTGCTATGGTTGAACACTCACAATTTTTTAAAAAAGTTTTTGTTGCTCAATCCTCACAAGCCCCAAAAAAAACTGAAGCTCTAATATTAATTTATTGGGGAACAGAGGAAAAAGACAAATGAAACAGAGGAGTAATTAAGACATTGCACAAATCACTGGTCTTTTTCTTCATATAAAACTCATAATTTAATTACTTAAATAGATCCAAAGTAAACCAACTAAGCTAAAACCAAGAAACTAACTAGAAAGTGGGTAAACAACTAACTAGGAAGTGGGTAAATAGCCCATGTACATAATATCTACTTAACATAAAATAAACATGCTATTTGACTAAGAATTTATCAAATCACGAAACCCACTAACAACTAACTAATAATTTTGAAGCATTTTCCAAAAAATATATAATAGGAAACATAAATTAAGCATTGTTAACATCTTGCATATGCGTGAATTGAAAGAAATTCAAAGAACCAAAAATCAAAGGCATGCATATCCTTACGGAAACTCACAACATTCCTATGCCCGTTCTCTTTGTGTTGCCAAAGTGGGATCTTCTGCTTAGCCTTTTTTACATCCACTTTCTGTTTCAGAAAGTGATCTAGGAAATGTAAGTAGTAGCTTTCGCCCATGACAGTTTGAATTCCATCCCTCTCTCTCTAACCTCATGGTGGTTGGAACTTTAGATGGTGACACAGTTGTTATCAACCATAAGAATGAGAAAATAGTTTGCGACATTCCTTCTCTTGTAGCAGTCAACAACGTATTGGACCTTTGCTAGCTCAAGAAATATCCTTCCAAGGTATGTGATTACTTTATGGATATGTGAAAGATAGTTTACTCTGATATATAGGCATGCATCTGTTTTGCCATTTATATTTTCACTGTCATTGAAATGTGGTGCACATGGAATTAGTTTTTATGTAGTGTTTGAAAAACCGAAGGGGGTTAATTAATTCACAAACGTACCAAAAATTTCTTTGCCACCAATAAAATAAAAACAAGCTGAATCAAAATAAAAGAAACACCAAAATTTGGTAACGCAGTTCGGCACACTCTGTCAGACCCCGTTATCGAAGTCTAACTCCTACTTGCTCTGATACCACACCTATCGGACCCTAGGTTCGGAGTCCAACTCGCATGCAGAATATCTTAATACGTAAGTTATCTCCCAAATAGAACACCTTGACCATTATTGGATTATCTTCTTAAACTCCCCTTTTAAAGTCTTAGCTCAACTCTTAGAATAGTCGACTAGTCCATTCCTACCTTTCAACCTGAATCCCTCAATGATCAGCGTGGGTGAGTCCTCACTTTACACATATACTTGCTTCGGGGCTATTAGTGTAACTTCTCCTATAAGCATCCAAACTAGGGTTTCTTTAGATAGATAGAAAGAGAACTTCAAGAACTACAATCTTTATGAAGACCTCGAAGACCAACTTTATCTTATAAAGGGTCGAAAATGGGACAGAAGGTACGCGGTGAACAGTGACCCAGACGATAGCGTGAACAGTGTCACAGATGAAGTCTGGGAAACACAGACGATATTTTACGAACTTCATAACTTTATCTAGGGGAATCGGTTCAGGGTATTCTTTATACGGTTTAAAAGAAGATTTTAAGGTTTACAACTTCCATGAAGACCTCAAAGGTCAATTATGTCTTCTGAAGGGTCAACAATGGGACAGAAGATATGCGTGAACAGTAACCCAGACGATAGCGTGAACAGTGTCACAGAGAAAGTCTGGGAAACACAGACGATATCTTACAAATGCCTTAACTTTCTCTAGAGAGATCGGATCAAGGTATTCTTTATACGGTTTGAAAGAAGATTTCAAGGTCTACAACTTCCATGAAGATCTCAAAGGTCAAATCTATCTTCTAAGGGGTCAACAATGGGACAGAAGATACACGGTGAACAGTAACACAGAAGATGTATTTCAACTCAAGTAACTTCTTAACTCCTTCTTATAATCCTTAGCCCATAATCTATCCTCTGTGTTCTATCCTCTGTGGTTGAATTTTATCTTCTGGGTTGACCCTCTATCGACTGTGAATTATCGTCTGAAGTCTGTGAATAGTAACACAGACGAAGTCTGGTGTACACAGACGCTACTCTGTGAACAGTAGCACAGACGAAGTTTATGAACAGTGACATAGACGAGGTCTCGTGTAGCACAGATGAAGTCTGTGAACAGTAGCATAGACGAAGTCTATGAATAGTGACACAGACAAAGTCTTGTGTAACACAAACGAAGTCTGTGAACAATAGCACAGACGAAGTCTGTGAACAGTGACACAGACGATCCCATCCTCTATATTCTATCTTCTATGTTTTACTCTACCCATTCTTATACTCTCTAATCCTCCTTGCCTCTGTGTTCTGACGTCATCATAGAGGATACTTATACTCTTAAATCCTCTTTGCTTCTGTGTTATGACGTCATCACAGAGGATACTTATACTCTTAAATCCTCCTTGCCTCTGTTTTATGACGTCATCACAGAGGATACTTATACTCTTAAATCCTCCTTGCCTCTGTGTTATGACGTCATCACAGAGGATA
>JAOQMS010044575.1:0-10172 GCA_027563885.1 Erythroxylum longipes | reverse complement strand
ATGTACAAACATTTTTCATGTGCAAAATCACTTATTCACAAATGCATGAGCATGAGAGGTATTTTACTAATCTCTCATGCGTACCCGTTTCTATGGTTCAACCCGTTATATGGGAACGGGATGTTACATTTATAGCTTATAGGAACCCTTAGAACCCTCCTTTATGATGACAAGGCTGCACAATAAATGCCACAAATCCTTGTTATCATGAATGAATAAAATAACTTGATATTGATGATAAGGTACAAGAAGGTTTTTTTATTGAAGTAAATCACTTGTTAATATATAAATCACATATAATATGCAAAATACACAAGAAGGGGGGTTGAATTATGTTAAATCGTATAAGATATGAATCTTTAAAAACTTCTTGATTTTCTTAAGAAATTCAGACGATTATAAGTTTAAATAATGCACTTAATTTTGATGAGTAATGCAATAGCAGAGATTAGTATCTATTCTTTTAACAATAAAAAATTAAAAAGGTAAGAGTTAGAGAATATGATACCGTGATTTTATGCTAGTTCACTCTTAACCTTGGGCTACGTCCAGTCCTTAGAGTTTGTCTAAGATTTTATTATCTCCTTCAACGTTATAAGTACTATTTCTACACTTGCAGAGCCTCTTTAGGTCTCTTTCACAAAGTATTCTTTATCTACTTCATTAACCTCTTTAGGCTCTAGTCTTCCTTTCTCTCGAAAAGATATTGTTTGAGCTTTCTCACTCACGTTACAGATGTATTTTCTCTCTGTCTTTCCTTCTTTTTCTCTTTAAATATTTTTCACAGTATAAGTACTTGAGCATAGAATTTCTCTAAGTATTTTTGTACATTCAGAATTCTTATTAAAGTCTACGACTTCAACTTAATATTTATAACCTAAATCTCCAACGATCTTGTTGAGAAATCTGCTTGTAGAGTCTTCTAAAGTTTGTTATTAGTTAAGTCCTGTAACCAACTCCAACTAACAGATGTTTTAGCATATTCTTTAATTGCATCAACTTGTTTAGATTTTTGTCTGATGTCTTAGACTTGATCACTTCGACTGATCCATCTTATTCAGCTTTTACTAAATTATCATCTTGATTTGATGATTTGTGCCACTTATATTTATCTGTGCACTTAACAAATTCATCAAAACAGTTAACACACTTCTATTATTATTATTATTTGACTTTCATCAAAGTCAATAGAAAAAGTTAAGTCTTCTTGACTTAACAATCTCCCTCTTTTTGATGATAACAAATAATCATAATATTAGACGATAAAAACAATATTTAGACGAATAATGCAAAATATATATAAAAAAATACAAAGACTCCTTTCTACTGTTCTATCTCCCCCTATTTGTTATTTAAAAAAAGATAGTTTATTTTAGAAACTTCAAAATTTCAGAAAGCATTTAGTGAAGATCAGTATGGATCGTCTTGAGGTCTTCTTCTATAGAAACACGTAGAAGTGCTAATTCCTCATGAAGATCACCCACTACATCTTCTAGTACATCAACCTTATTAATAATTTTTTTCCATATTTTTAGCTAAGGCTTCCTGAACTTCCATATGCTTGTGACTAGCTTTAGTCCATTCAATGAAATTCTTCAAGAGCTCCGAATTAACTGTAGGATCTTGTAACATTTTACTAAGTGGATGAATATACTCAAAGACAGATGGTTTTCTGGCTGAATCATCTAATTCTATAATTTTTATTGAGGGTATTTTAAGAGGTTGTTTTTCATCAGGGATATCAAGATCATCAGGTCTAGGTAATTGTAAATCGATTGCCCTTCAAGGTGTAAAATAGTTTTAACTGAAGGAATGAAACCTAAAGGTTTGAAATGAATGAGCAAGTCCACAAAGGTTTCTAAGTTAGAAACGATACCTTCAATTGTGATACTTTCATACCTTCCCTCTGATATTGAGCTAACTACCTTGAAGCTTTCGTTTATAGTAGATGCTCCAAAATTACTTCCTGATTCCCTTGATATATGATGCGATACATAGATGCTTACAGGTTAAGTTGCATGACATACATCGTCTATATTCTTTACTGACTTTTGAATCTGTTCTTCTGTTAAATCAACTTCTTGTCTTTCAGGAAACTTCTTCTTCTTCCCTTTTTCTTTGCTAACTACCGATGCTGAAATTCTAGGTTATACATCTGATACAATCTTAATTGTTGCTCTGCTTGTCATCGGATAGATTGTTTAAGGATCTTTTGTAATCTTCGATGGATATGGCTCTATTTTTTATCTCACAGAATACTATATAATCTTCCTTCTTCATGACTTAGAAGATGTATTGTCTGATCATTTACTGTTATAGGTTCAATTTGAACCTTAACTTTCTGTTTAAAAGGTTCTTTGATGATAATGGAACCTTTGTTATGATCAGGTGTTGATTCTTCTATGACCTTCATCTTTAAATCTTTCTTCTTTATCGGTTGAGGAGGGTTGTAAGTTACTAGCTATTGTTTAAATGATGTCTTCGTCTTCTTTTCAACAGTCTGTGTAGTTTATGGAACATCAGATGATGAAACCTTCTTTTTCTGAATAGGCTTCGTCTTCTTTTGTTCTTCTATAGGTTTGAAAGGGAGTTGTTGTTGAGGCTTCTTCTTTTCAAACACTAACTTTCTTTTTATCTCTGTCTCTCCAAACGGTTGTTTTGGTTGAGTTTGAGGGATAGAGACAATTGGTTTGGCTGTTTACTATTATTGCTCTGGCTCCTTTTCACTCTCCGAGTCTACATCAAGAATCAGAGCTCTTTTCTTCTTCTGTTCTTGTTGTTGTAAGGTCATTACTCTTGGTGACCTTCTTGACTTCTTAGGTCTTTCTGATTGGAGTGTCTCAGCCTTGTTCTTTGAAGATACTTGGTGAGTTGGTTGTTGAACCTTGCTTTCCTTCTTCTCTCAAATCGTCTTGGCTTGTATCGGCTTATCAGACATTGTTCAACCTTTAACTTTACTAATATTCTTTCGGATGATCAAGGTTTTGCTTGTTTTTCGGACAGAACATTCTCTTTCCTGCTTCGTCTTACTGAAAGCTCCCCCTTAGACTGTGCTTTTGGTGTGAAATCTTCATCCGCTTCAGCTTCAATCTTGATCCCCATTTTGTGAATATTAAAGGCATTGATAACACTCTTAACATCCAGCTTTACTTTGTTTCCTTTATCAAGTAAGCTTCCAGATGCTTTGAAAAATCTTGTTAATAGCATACCGTAAGGTAAAGAACCACTCTTCAGATGATAATCCTTCCTAGCCTTTATCATGTACTTCAGAATCAAAAACGGAAGATTAATAGGTTAGTGAGTGAGTAGATGAAATAGATAGTATTCATCATTCATTGTCACCACATCCTTTGATCCTGCTCTCGGTAGGATACAATGGAGAAGAAGTGAGTGAAGAATCTGAAGTAAATCACTTGTTATTATAGAAATCATGCAGTATGTAAGAATACACAAGAAGGGGGGTTGAATTGTGATAAATCGTCTAAGATTGAAATCTTTAAAAACTTCTTAATTTTCTTGAAAGATTCAGACAATTTACAAAACAACACACTTAATTCGTTTGAGTAATACAACAGAGGAAATATTATCTATTCTTCTAACAACATGAAATTAAAAAGATAAGGGTTAAAGAATATGACACCGCGATTTATACTGGTTCACCCTTAAACTTAGGGTTACATCCAGTCTTCAAAGTATATATGAGATTTCACTATCTCTTTCAACTTTTATAAGTATTATTTCACACTTCCAGAGCCTCTTCAGGTCTCTTTCACAAATTATTCTTTCTCTGCTATCTTAGCCTCTTCTGGCTGTAGCCTTCCCTTTCACTGAAAAGATTTTGAGTTTTCTAAACTCACGTTACAGGTTGACTTGATCTCTCTTCTTTCTTCTTTTCACTCAAGCTATTTTTTACAACATCATAAGTAAAGAATTGAGAGTTGCAGGTTCAAAGTTGTAAGGTTGTGTCTTATGTATATTGTGTTTGTTGTTTTTTTATAACTATAAGTGATATTTATAGTTTAAATCTCCAACAGTTTTCTTGAAAACTGCTTGTAGAATTTTCAGAGATCAATTGTTAGTTGAGTCCTGTAACCAACTTGAACTAACTAACTAACTGACGTTGTAAATTGTTCTTCAATTATAATGTCTTAATTTGTTTTGTATAATTCATCTTATGTCTTTGCTTCGTCTGATGTCTTTGCTTCATTTGATGACTTCACTTTGTCTAATGACTTCGCTTTGTCTGATGACTTCGCTTCGTCTGATGACCTAATGACTTTGCTTGAATATCATCTTGACTTGATGATTTGTGCCTCTTACATTTATTTGCACACTTAACAAACTCATCAAAACAGTTCACACACTCTTCTATTATTATTATTATTTGACTTTCATCAAAATCAATAGAAGAAGTGAAGTCTCCTTGACTTAACAATCTCCCCCTTTTTGATGATAACAAATAATCATAATATTAGAAGATAAACGAGAGGATATTCAGAAGAATAATTTTCAATCAAAATTTATTTATTTAGATGAATAATGCAAGATATACAACGCATAAAAAAATAAGTTAAAATAAAATATCCTCCATCTCCTTTGCTTTCTATTCTTCTCCCCTTATTTTTTATTAATCAAAAAAATCATTTCAGATGCTTCATTATTTCAGAGAACATATGTTTGATATCAGTACGAATTGTCTTAAAGTCTTCTTCTATAGTCACAAGTAGAAGTGCTACTTCCTTATGAAGATCACCCACAGAGTCACTTTGTTCATCAACCTTATTATCAATTTCTTGAATATGTTTAGCTAAGGATTCATGTTCTTCCTTCTGCTTTTGACTAGCTTCAGTCCATGTGATGAAATTATTTAAGCACTCTGAATTATCGATAAAGTCTTGTATCTTTTCACTTTATGGATGAAGATACTCAGAGATCGAGGGTTTTCTGATTGAATCATATAATTCGATAATTTCAATGGAGTGTAATTGAAAAAATTGTGTTTGTTGGGGAATGTTAAGATCATCAGGGTACGGTAGTTTCAAAATGGGTTTTCCTAGAAGGTGTAGGATATCTTTGATAAAAGAAATGGAACCTATGGGTTTAAAGTGAACAAGTAAGTGCACAAAGGTTTCTAAATAGAAATTGATACCTTCAATTGTAATCTTTTTGTATCTTCCTTCCGATATTTTCCCAACTACCTTAAAACTTTCATCTACGGTTGATGTGCCAAAGTTGCTTCCTGATGGTTTTGAAATGTGATGAGAAATATAGATGCCTACAGGTTGAGCTGTATGACATTCATCATCTATATTCTTTATTACCACTTGAATTTCTTCTTCCGTGAGATCATCTTGTTGCTTCTCAGGGAATTTCTTCTTCTTGCCTTTATCTTTGTTGTCTACCAGTATTGGACGTCTAGCTTGTACATCCAGTATAATCTTTATCGTTGTTTTGCTTGTCACTAGATAGATTGTGTAAAGATTTTTAGTCATCTTCAATAGATATGGTTCTGCCTTTTCATCTCGTAGAATACCATACAATCTTCTGTCTTCAGGGCTAAGAAGATGTATTGTCTGATCGTTTACAGTTACAGGTTTAACTTGAACCTTAACTTTCTGTTTAGGAGATTCTCTAATGATAATCGAACCTCTGTTTCGATCAGGTATTGATTCTTCTATAATGTTCACCTTCAAATCTTCTTTCTTTATTAGTTGAGGAAGGTTGTAGATTAGTTGCTGCTTTTTAACCTTTCTTTTCTGAATCATCTTTGTCTTTCTTTGTTCTTCTACCAACTTGGAAGAGAGTTGTTGGGACTTCTTCTGCTCAAATACTAATGTCCTTTTTATCTCTGTCTCTCTAGATGGTTATTCTGATCGAGTCTGAGGGATAGAGACAATTGCTTTACCAGGCTGTTGTTGTTGTTCTGTTACACTTTCAAAAACTTGACCAAGAGTTAGAATTTTTTGCTTCTTCTACAATCTTGGTGACCTTCTAGAGTTCTCAGGTCTTTCTGATTGAAGTGTCTCAGCCTTCCTCTTTAAAGGAACTTTGTGAGTTGGTTGTTGAACCTTTGCACTTTCCTTCCTTTCAGGAATCGTCTTAGCTTGAATTGACTTATAAGACGATTGTTCGACTTTTGTCAGCTCATTTGAGATTTTTCCGATTGATTGAGGTTTTACTTGCATACCAAATGAAACATCTTCTTTTCTGCTTCTTCCAATTGAAAGATCCCCCCTTAGACTGTGCTTTCAATATGACATCTTTATCCGATTCAGCTTCAGTCTTAATCCCCATTCTGCGAATAGTAGAGGTATTGATAGCTTTACTCTGTTTCCTCTATCAAATAGGATTCCAGATTCTTTAAATAATCTCATCAACAGCATATCATAAGGTAACGAACCACTCTTCAAATGATACTCCTTCTGAGTCCTCATCATATAAGTCAGAATCAAGAACGGAAGATTAATAGGTTTGTGTGTGATTAGATAAAATAGACATTGTTCATCACTCCTCATCACAAAATCCTTCGATCCCATTCTTGGTAAAATACAATGAAGAAGAATTGAATGAAGAACCCTAGCCTTTGGAATTAGTTTTGAAGACTTCTTGATTCCTGGATAACTCGATCCATATAGTTGACGATTGATGTTATCTTTATTTAAATGACTTTAAGCAATCCACTTTGTATTGTTGAACAGTTTTGCTCCTTTATTTGAACATTCAGTAACCCTCACAATAGAATCTTGTGACATAATCATCGACATTCTATCTACCACAGATACTCAAGTGTTATCTACCATCTTTACATTTTTCTAAAACTCATATACTTCATTTGGATACAACAGTTCTCTTATATTGAAGAAATTTTCCCATCCAACTGCTTTAATCTCAGGTTTGATATCCATTCGATCTTCTTTGAGAGCAATGAAATCAACAAGTCTCCTATAGGCAAGAGATTTCAACATTCTTGTAATCTGTAATGTATAAACATTAAACACATAAATGTATTTTTCTTAAAGATGCGAGGTTAGTATATAGAAACAATTGAGAAAGATAAGAATGAAAAAGATTTGATGTAAAGAACAAAGGATTTAATCACCTTTGTTGAGAGCACTTTGAAGCAAGTCAGTTAAGAAGAAAATTCTAGAATGTAGAGTGTTGAGATTTTGAGAGATATCTTTTTATAAACACTCCTACACAAAGTTGTCATTAGTAATGTCTGTGACTGATTCACAGATACTCATTAATTGATACTATAGAGTGAAAATTGCCGTTACTATTCCTTACAACGTTTCTAATTCAATACGACGTATCATCTGGGTTATGGAGTTTCAGACGAATGATCATTTAACAAAACCATATTCAAACTTCGTCGTATCTCCTTAAATCTGTCTTCACTTAAGGGTTTGGTGAGGATATATGTCCATTGTTGATTCGTCTCAACAAATTGTAGATTGATAGTTCCTCTCTATACACAGTCTCTTATAAAATGATGTCTAACTTCAATATGCTTTGCCCTTGAGTGTTGCATTAGATTCTTTGAGAGATTGATAGCACTTGTGTTGTCACAGAAGATTGGAATTTGATCTTCTTAGATAGAATAGTCTTCTAATTGATACTTTATCCATAATATTTGTGAACAACAGCTTGCAGTTGACATGAATTCAACTTCTACAGTAGATAGAGCAATTGAACTTTGTCTCTTGCTTAACCAAGAAATTAGATTATAATCAAGAAAGTGACAACCTCCACTTGTACTTTTTCTATCAATCCTATCTCTAGCATAATCAACATCACAGTAGCCAATTAACCTGAAATCTTTACCTTTCTAATACATTAAGCAAAGATTAGTAGAACCTGCCAAGTATCTCAATATTCTTTTAACAACAATATAATGAGATTCTCTAAGATCTGCTTGAAATCTTGCACACAAACAAACACTAAACATTATATCAAGTCTGCTTGCAGTTAGGTAAAGTAAAGAACCAATAATTCCTCTAAAAAGAGTTTGATCAATCTTCTTACCAGCTTCATCTTTAGATAAGACGATTGAGGGATGCATAGGAGTTGACATTGGTTTAACATTTTCCATTTTATATTTGACTAACAGTTCTTTGATATACTTTTGTTGATGAATAAAGATATTTTCTTCATTCTGTCTAATATGCAAACCAAGAAATAACTTTAATTCTCCCATCATACTCATTTCAAATTCACTTTTCATATGAGTCTCAAAATTTAAACATAACTTCTTATAAGTTGCACCAAAAATGATATCATCTACATATATTTGCACAACAATAAAATCTTTTTAATACATTTCCGAAATAAAGGTTTATCAACTTGTCTTCTAAAATCATTCTTAATCAAAAAAGAACTAAGACGATCATACCAAGCATGACGTGCTTGTTTCAATCCATACAAAGCTTTATGAATTTTATACACATAATCTGGTTTATCAATGTCTTCAAGACCAGGGGGTTGTTTTACATAAAATTCTTCATCTATAAAACCATTCAAAAAATCACGTTTCACATCCATTTGAAACAGTTTTATATCATGAATAATAGCATATGCAAGTAAGATCCTAATGGCTTCTAATCTAGCTACAGGATCATATGTTTCATTGTAGTATATTCCTTCTTGTTGATTATAACCTTGGGCTACTAATCTAGGTTTGTTACGGGATACCTTTACTGATTCATCTCGTTTATTCTTGAATACCCATCTAGTTCCTATGATAGATTTATTAGACAGTTTAGGGACTAGAAACTAGACTTTATTCCTAGTAAATTGATTTAACTCTTCTTGTATAGCTAAAATCCAACCTTCATCTTGAAGAGCTTCACCTATTTTCTTAGGTTCTAATTCAGAAATAAAAGCTACATTGGACTCTCTCCTAAACTTAGATCTAGTTCTCATTCCTTATGATGTTTCTCCTATAATCAGATCTTCTGGGTGAGAAGATTTTTATCTCCAATCTTTTCTCAAACTAATATTCTCATAAAGATCTACTACTTTATCAGATGGATCAACTGATGTTGAATCTTCTGGGTTACTAACTAAGGGAGCAGATAGAGTTTCATCATCAGAGTCATCTCTCTTATCTAGATGAGAATCATCATAAAACTTTACATGCATAGATTCTTGAACAGATTTAGAAACAAGATTATAAACTCTATAAGCTTTAGATCTAATAAAATAACCTAGAAAAATTCCTGAAATGATTTTAGAATCGAATTTATCTAAATTTTTCTTTTTATTCAAGATAGTGCATTTGCAACCAAAAAGATGAAAGTAAGAAATATTTGGTTTTCTTCCCTTTCATAACTCATATGGAGTTTTATTTAAAATAGGTAACAGAAATACTCTATTTGAATATAACAAGCTGTATTTACAGCTTGCCCAGAAGTACTTAGGAAGATTCATTTCACATAGCATAGTCCTTGCCATTTCATGAGTCGTCCTGTTCTTTCTTTCTATAACTCCATTTTGTTGAGGAGTTCTAGGAGCAGAGAAATTATGGAAAATTCCATCTCTTCACAGAAGATTTTGAATTTTTCATTTTCAAATTCTCCACCATGGTCACTCCTAATTCTAGTAATAGAAGTCCCTTTTTCATTTTGTAACTTTTTGGATAAGACTTTAAAGCAGTTAAAAGATTCATCTTTATGTGATAAAAACAATATCCAATAAAATCTAGTAAAGTCATCAACAATTACAAGACCTTACTTCTTTCCACCAAGACTTACTGTTCTGGTTAGACTAAACAAATCTATATGTAACAACTCTAGAGGTTTAGATGAGGTTACAACATTCTTAGAAGAAAAGGATGTTTTAACCTGTTTTCCTTTCTGACAGCTCTCACAAAAGAAATCTTCATTAAAACTTATCTTTGGTAAACCTCTTACCAAATCATGTCTGACTAATTTGGAAATATGTTTATAACTAATATGACCTAGCTTTTTGTACCAAATCAGTTTTTCATCATCTTTTGATATAAGACATGAAATATTTTGACTTCTCAAGTCATTTAAATTAATCCTATAGAGATTGTTTCGTCTCTTGGCAAAAAAGAATATGGACTCGCCTTTATTTCTAACTAAACAAGAATTTTGATTAAAGGATACTTCAAAACCAGAATCAGATAATTGACTTATACTGATTAGATT
>JAOQMS010044574.1:0-10173 GCA_027563885.1 Erythroxylum longipes | reverse complement strand
TGTTGTTTCAAATAGTTATTAATTAAAGTGCAATAGTTTGTGTATTGATTTTCTATAAATTATGATTGTGGTTGGAATGTTTTGGTTATCATTTGGGTAACGATTTTCTACCCTTTATGTTTATGATTTTCAAAAAAAAAAAATTATACCGAGTTTTAAATGTTAAGTAATGTGACACGCCACCCTCGAGGGGCACGAATTCGGATATCACCATCGGTATCGGGTTCGGGTCCAGCGGGAATGGGGTGTTACAAGTTAAATGTTTGTTAATTAAATATCACATCAATAATGATGAGATATTGTTTATTATTTTTATAATTTAATAATGGGGTTCTCAAATGACTAAGTGGAACTTACTATTATAATTTAGAAAACTTGTTACGATAATCAATATTATTATCTAATTTGTTTAACTAAATTATTTAAATTCTTAATTATCTAGAACAAACCATAAATTGAAGAAATCTCCAAAATTTGAGAACCTTGCTTGACTATTCATCTTGATGGTTGTCATATTTGAAAGATACGAACCAAGATAATAACTAGAAGTTGTTCGATAAAGATTAAGGAGTCATTATAGAGCTGTTTGGTTAAGAACTACTACCTTGTTCATCTTAAAACTATGTGTCTTGCCCTGAAGACTTGCATACTTTCCTGATTTTGGAAGAAACATGGAGGCTAGCATTTTCTCCAAAGTTTGCATAAAATATTTTATATATGTGTTGCAATTTCCATTTTACTCAACCAAAGGCTCATAATGTTGCATATAACTTTGATAAACATGGACGATAGCTTATAGTATCTACCTATATGTCTTCTCCTTTAGATCTCTATCAAGCATAACCAAAACCGACTGCTTCTTGAACATTTCATCAAATGCATAATAAAAGCTTTCAGCCATTTCTTAACAAGTTCATAAGCAATAACACGTCCACTAAAAAATAGAAATAGACCTTCCCGAATTAAATGACCTACAAGCTTTTCCTAATTGTTCTTTAAGAATATTGTTGAGTAATAGTTCTTGTATTTTTTATGCTCTCTAAACCAAGAATATCCTAATAGGTCACTGAGATTTGTTCCCTTAAAATATTTGATTAGATGACAGTGATTATTTATAGAAAAAAGTTGGGGTGCGATGAGATAGTTATAAGCCTTTGTCTATATCTCTACAATAACCTTAATAACTTTCATTATGTTCCAAATCTCATTAACAAGAAATCTATCCTGATACTCTTCATGCCTCCAACTACGATGAATTAACTAAGCCAGGGTCAAAATAGGCTTTTAATCATCTTTAATCTTGGAACCCCAACATCTGTTGGTAGTGGGATTTGTCTCTACAATTTCGTTTGGACTAGAAGTCTCCAAAAAATCTCAACTGCCCCATCAATCATCCTCTTAATGAGATCTTTCTTTAGGTTCCAAATCTCTATATACTTTATGTGGGAGAAAATTTCGAGGGAGCAAGTGAATAACTTCAAAAATCTTAAGGGAACAAGCTAATAACTTCATTTGATTTAGGGATTTTTGTCAATTTAGGGTTTGCTATGAATAACAAGATATTTAAATAATTTAGTTAAACTAACTAGGTATTAATATTGATTATTATAATCATTTTTAAAAAATTTTGATAGTAGGCCCCATTACTATACATTGTGAACATAATAAATAATATCACGTCAAACTAATGGATAGTTAATGCAGTAAAATATTTTATCTACTTAATATTTATTCTAAACATTTTGAAAATGTTAAGTTCAATTTAAATGCTTGAAAATGTTAAGATTCAAGACATATTCCATTGTAAATGCTAAGACTTAAAATTCACTTTTAGCCAATGAAAATATGTTCTCAACTATTGTTAGTCTATGTTTTGAGGATCATCGAGTCATCCAAATGCTTAAGCTTTTAGGTTATAGGTCTGATAATTTCATGTGTTTTGTAAAGTCTGATGTAATTACGTGCCAATTTATGTAGCACACCACTCTCATAGGGCATATTCCCGAACACTCCAACAACATTCGAGAACATACTCTACTAGGGTGGCATGCTAGAACAGTTAAACAATCAAACTCATTGAAAATTTTTCTTCGAAAGACATCACATACATAACAATAAAAATCAATAATCAAAATCAGTCCATTTTTTATAAACGTCATAATCACAATTGTCATTACAAACTCACATTTAATCAAAAATTAAACATATTGTCAGAATTTCAATGATCTTTTGGGCCCATTACAAATACCAAAATGTATTTGATCACAACTGTTATTACAAACATAATTCATTTATACAATAAATGAAGCTTGCAGAATACAATATTTAATACTAAATTTACAAAAAAATATATGCAGATGCCAACTAATACTAACCTCTATCTCGTACTCAAATGCAGTGGCTCGACTCCAATTTGTCTAATTGGAAATCTTTTCTAAGCCTAAAAAAATGTTGCAAATATTGGGTTAAGTTTTCCAAACTCAGTGAGTAGACCATCCTAGATGGCTCACTAATCATATAACACATCAATTCATATACTCCAAAAATTCACATCGCTTCATCAATTCAACATGTCAAGTCATATACATTTCATATTCACTTAAATCATATTTCACATTCAGAAATCATTGAAACTATTTATTTCAACCATTTAAATCATACATATCAAATGTATATGAAATGCTTATGAGACTCACTTTCAATTGTTATTGTTGTGACCGAGTGCCTGTAACTTTCCTGTATCCATTGTAGATACCGTCCCTTTTCCCTTGGGGATACAAGGCTCATTTTACACAGTGAGCCTTTAGCTCTTAATCACTTTCTGTGCTTTAAGCTCTTTTTTGGTGGCTACTCAGGTACAACCTTTATTTGTTTATGGATTCATGTAATGAAATGCGTCACATTCACATATATTCAATCGATCACTTGATTTTAGTTTCACTTTCACATTCACATTTATCGTCGGACCTTAGTCTGACATTTAACAATAATATTGAGTATCACTTATTCATTCAAATTCACATTCAAAGAGCACTTCCAATGATTTTTACATTTATCAAACTCCTCGGACGATTTATGTCCGATATTGTTTCATTCACATTCACATTCAGTATTAATTCAATTCATAAATTTTAAACAGAATAAACAATGAAAATGAGACCATCTAGGTCGACTTACAGTACGCTCCAGATTGGCATTGGCTTCCATGATCCTGAAACGTCTAGATGTGGACATTCTATCCTGTATATCAACATCATAAAATACACATACTGCACACACATTATTAATTGCACAATATTATGAATATTTAATCACATAAATATGTATATGTGTTGTGTATAATGCATGCTCAAGTCACATCTTATGTTCATTCTCATTTCATGAATCATATACGTCTACTTGAACTTAGGTTTACACTTCATTTGTACATGATCATTCTAAGTTAATCATTCAATCCTTATCCTTTGTACGTGTCTAGTTTATTCTTAGGCTTACACATCAAGAACACTTGGTTATTCTAATATCATAAATCAATTTCTTGTTATTTCTTTTCTAACATTATATGCTCTCATAATACCCAATTCTCATTCACATTTACTTACTACATATCACTCATCTCTTTTGAATCATAACTACAATCATATGAACATCTTCATTCCCATTATAATCATGCCTTTGGTATTTTGGTACAATTATTTCACTAAGTTATAACCTCAATTATCACTTCATACATATCACACATTTAATCACTTAATCCAAGCATCATTCTAGGTTCGATTTAAGATCCATTCAAGCCTAAATTAAGTCCAAATGGCTAGTAAATGACTGTTGGGAAAACTTAATGTCGGCTGAGTGGACCTTCTTGGGTTTTCAACTTTCCAGCCCCGCTCATATCCGTTTGAAGGGGCATCATGTCCGCTGGGCGGACATTCATGGGACACCTACAGAAATGTGAAAATTTTGACCTTTTAAACAGTAAAATCTTTCCTTGGAGTCTGCATAGAAGTTGTAGAACTTGAAGTTCACTTCGAAAGAATACTTAAATGACATCAATCCGACATCCACAAAAAAAGTTATGCCTCTTACACCAAAATCATCCAATTGCATTCATATTTTCCAGATTTCTAACTCTTTACTTACTACATTCAACACCTTATGCTTGGTCTATCATTTCTAGTTTAACTACTTATCATTTCCCCATCATCCTTAACTCTATTTTAGCTCAATACCATCCATAAAAAAATCATAGTCCATGGTTGATCATAAACACTAAAAACATATCACACCACACACACACACACACACACACACACATATCTGTATATGTATATGAAGTTGAATTGCACATGTTCAACTTCATTTCTACTTTCATTTCACTTTTAACTATCACCTTAATTCTTCCCATTTCAAGACACCATATTACTCCCTTTCTTTAGCTCTAGACTCATTTTAATTCATATCTAAAAAAACACCCAAAGAAATCTACGTTAATGTACATTAAAAACAGAACATGAAAACTCCATTTATCTGTCAAATTTTCTGCACAATTTCTACATCATTTTGATGATCTTTTTATCTCTAAATCATCACTACAACATCTTATGAATATCAGTCATCTATATGTAAAATCAAGACAATTATATGCTCATTTCTTCCCTCACAATTCAACATATGTTCATCACCCATTCATCTACTTTTTTGCACACTCTCATACACCATTTCCTTTATCAATCCAATATTATAATATTCCATAATCTATTACTCATCATAAACACAAAAGTAAGGCATGTGTATGTCCATTATTCATCCACGTTACACACATATATTCAACACCCTTCTTATAGTTATTAAATCTCAAAATAATCACCATATTTAATTGATTTCAAACAACCCATGAATATCAAAATATAACTTGTTCATCCAAAGCTTCTTTAAAAATCATCATGAAACCCTAGACTCCCATATCGCAGATTGGGTTTTCTTGTGGTAAGATAATGAAGACAATAAAATGGAAGTAATACATGATGGATAAAAGCAAGTGCAACGTTAATTTTAGTGAGGCAAAAGTCGTGAAGGAGAAGAAGAAGAAGAAGAAGAAAAAGAAGAAAAGAAAGCATTTGGCCAACGAAAATTAAAGAAGAGATGGCCATTTAGCATAAAATCGTGGGTTAATATAAGTGGTGTGCCAAGTTACACTTGTCACTTGCCACATGTCACTTTCTTATGGCATTACTTTGGTATTTTAAATAGCTAGTGCATTTGTCTCCCAATTCTAATCCAATTGGTTCCCAATTTTCAATGACATATGTCATTAAATACTAATATCATTCATCAAAATTTCTACTCCCATCTAACAGTTATTTCTGCTACTATTCAACAATTGTACTGCCCCTTGGCATTTTTCCTAGTCTAAAATTACCCAAAATTTTAGAAAATTTCTTAAATTTCACCAAAAATTTTAAATCAATAATTATACACACCAACTCAATTTTTAATACACATAATCCACAATTCACATTATAATCACATTAAATATCAATTATACCCAAAAAATGTCAAATGAGTGCATGTACAGTCATTGAAATGTGTTTAAAACACTCAAATTCACATGTGTGTATCCTAACATTATGCATGAGTATGAAATGCATTTTTCTAATCTCTCATTGCTATTTCTCATTTACATAAATTTAGGATTCTAACCCTTAATATGGAAACGAGATGTTACAGTTGTGGAGCCATAGAAGGTGTTAGTACTGAAGGTGTTAGTTTAGGAGTTGATGCAGAGGTGCATGATGATGATTGTGATGATGATGATGATGAGGATGATGATGGTTTCATACATGTTGAAATTCTTGATGACCACGAACCAGTTGAAATTGAGTCGATAGATTTTTGTAGTTCTGTTGGTAGTGATCAATATCCTGGCGGAGAAGAGCCTGGTGAGGCGTTGCAAAGAGCAAGTAATACTATAAGGTACAATATGTTAATGCTGAACCAAATTTGAGATTGAGAATGGAGTTTGACTTTGCAAAAGATTTTAGAGAGTCTGCTGTGAATTATACAGTGACAATAGGCTATACTGTAATGTTTAAGAAAAGTGAAAGACATAGGATGAGAATGAGTTGTATTGAGGGATGCCCATGGCAGTTATATGTCGTTTATCACAAGAATGATGGGTGCTTTAAAGTGGTGACATACAATGATGAATATAGGTTTTTTACGACCAACCAACCAAAATTGGTTTCCGCTAAGTTCCAAATGAGACATTTTAGGGACAAAATACTTTAGAAGTCTAGTATCTCGATGACGAATATGGTTGAAGAATGTTAAGAAAAGCTCAATATATATGTCAACTCAAGTATATGTAGAGCTGCCAAGCGAAGATTAAAAGGGCGAGTGATTATGCGAATGAGTATGCAAAGCTATAAGGATACGCTCATGAGTTGAGGAATAGTAACCCTGGATCAATAATTGAGTTAAAGCTGGCTAGAAATCAAGAAACCAGTTTGTTAAAGGTATGCAACTATTAAGTTTTACATGTTATTGATAATGATAATTAAAAAATTTAGTTGTCTATGAAGTTTATTCATTAATTTGTGCACCTTTATCTTTTTTTTTGTAGTTCAAAACATATACAAATGTTTTGATGCGATGAAAAGAGGATGGAGGCATTTGAGGCCCATCTTTGGTATTGATGGTTGTTTTTTGAAGACTAAATTCTAAGGTCAACTGTTGAGTGCAGTTGGGAGGGATGGGGATGACGGTATGTATCTGTTGGCATGGGCAGTTGTTGAGGTAGAGAACACTGATTCGTGGACCTAGTTTATGAGTTTGTTAACACTGATTCGTGGACCTAGTTTATAAGTTTGTTGGTTTCAGATATGGAGTTGGGTAGTGGTGAAGGACTAGCAATAATATCAGAAATGCAGAAGGTATTTGTTTTTTCATTTATTAATGAACATATTATATTGTATCACTATATATTAACTTTATCTATTCCATTGTTATAGGGATTGATTAGAGCAGTAGAAAACACAAGCCCATATGCCACTCTTCGTATGTGTGCATGTCATATATACCATAATCGGCATATGAACTTCATAGGAAAAGACTTGCGAAAGCAATTTTGGAATTGTGCTTGGTCAACATACATGGAAGATTTTAACGAATAGTCGAAAAGGTTGGACAAAATCACATTTGGATGTGCATCATCATTGCTCGAATATCCAAAGGAGAGATAGGTAAGATATTACCAGTCACTTGAATCTAAGTGTCCAATTGTCGATAACAACATGAGTGAAACATTCAATGGATGAATATTGTAGTAGCCCATTCTTATACTTAGGAATTTAAATGTTAGATTAAGTCATCATTTGAGAATTCAGGAAGTGTATTTCATTTTCATAAACACGTGAATCATGATCTAGGGACATTGTAAAAATAGTATATGCACTCACTGATATATCCCAGGGTATAAAAGATCTTAAATGATTATGACGTGCTTGTGTGTTACTTATGTCTTGAATTTTGTTTGATGAATTATAATTATTTAATTAGGAATTTATTTTCCTAAATGAGTGATTGATAAAATGATATGTGCATTTAGTATAAGAAAAGTATTAAAAGGGTAAGATAAAATGATACATGGGAATTTAGGTTGAATGAACCTATGAGATGGTGACATATGGCATCAATAATAGAGTGACAGTTGGTTTGAATAAAAGAGTGACAAATGGAGGTATAGTTGAGTGACATATGGTCTAGAGATTAAATGACAAATGGACTAATAAGGGAGTGACAATTGGGAGTGTAGGAGAAAAACACATAGCATGGCTCTTAGCTTGACACTTGGCATGACACATGTTTATCTTCTTTACCACACACCTTACCCACATTTCTTACTCTTGTAGGATCACCATCTTTCACGTTTTGGTCTATTGTCTCTCCTTTTTTCCTCCCACCTATGACACGTTTACACAATCCCTAAAACCCTTAAAGTTTTGCTAAAATTTCGTAACCCTCATCTTGTAAATTGAAACCCTTTAATCCCATCTCGTTTTTAATGTATGTTTGATGCTTGGGAGACTTTCTTATCTTGTTGATTGAGTAAATATTGAGACAAACAAGTAAGCAACTGATTACTTTATTTATTTATATGTGAGTATAACATCTATAAAGATTGGTTAGGGATGAATTGAGATGAATTACACGTGAGGTTGATGATGAAGTGTGCTGGAATATGTTAGATGGAGTGTTTTCACTAAATAGGCATATGTATATTTGATATATCTTGATCTGTATATAACAAACTAGGATGATTTTTAATTTAGATTAAACTAGAGACATATGGATACAATATTTAGGAAGGAATTGAACTTGAATTTTATCCCTAAGGGTTTTGAAATTTGGTTTGAAGTTGAGTACTAGAAGTTGTCGCCATTTGAGAATGGTCTTTAGTATTTTGGGTATAACTTGCAGAATACTAAACCAAACTACATTAACCTTATGTCGTTAGAAACTTAAGACATATAGTAAAATATTTTTAGAAGAAGGTGTTGCCTAAATACCTCATTTTCTATGTCATAATGGTTGTACAATACTGAACCAAAAACTTATCCTGAAAACAAAGTTGGAAATGAAATTGAAGGAAGTGGATGGTGAACTTTCTGTTCACTCACCCCACGATCGTGGGGGAAAGGCATTGAAGTGAAGAACATGTTTTTGTGTGTGATTATGTAATTAACTAAGGATAAGTTACATTATCTTGGTGCTTTTAGACTTGATTAGGGCTTAAAATGAACTTGGTTTGATATTGAATTGATTGGTTAAGTGTTTGATGAGTTTAGGTTCATAATTGATGTTATAACTTGAGGATTAGATTGTTTGATATCAATGTATATGAATTTGACAAGTATGAGTTGTTAATCATATAAAGATGTCCTTATGAATGCAAATGTGATTCAAAGGACATGGAAAGAGAATTAGGCATGATTAAATAAGAATTGGAAAATTTTGCAATTATAATGCTAGAAAAGGATTAGTGAATGTATGATTGATGAATTGAGAGTAACCAAACTTACTTAAAGCATAACCTAATTGCAAACAAGATATATACAAGCTATGAAGAATGAATGAGCAAGACTTGTGAATAAGGTTACATACTCAGGATAGTCAATTAAGTATGCATTGAACATAACACATATACATGTGTATGATTGAGTACTCATTTGATTAAACAAGTTATTAATATGTAAAAATGTGTGTATTGTATGATATAGAAGCATAAATTGACCGATAGTATCCAGACATTGCCGGATCATCAAGGAAATAACTAATTCGGAGCATACTATGAGTAACCTAGATGTGTGATCTCAATTAGATATGTGCTTTTGTTTGAATTGTTTTTTTTAATCCTTTTATCTATATATATTGAAATGATTTGGATATGATTATGATATTGATGGTTCTGGACAATTGATTGTCTGAGGAGTTCAATATTCGGGACTATATAGGGAGTGTTAATTACGTGTATGTGAATCTGGGAAATAAATGCTCAATGGAATGTTAAATGCCAGACGTGATAAATGACTGCATACACTAGATGGAAGTGATTGCTAGCATATTATGTGAAATGATGCATGTCATGACATTGATATGTATGATCAGATAAAGAGTTGTGACCGGAGCGACTAAAGTGAAAAAGGAGCTTAAAGCTCAGAAATGTGCGCACAGAGCCACAAGCTCAACGATTAATGAGCACGATATGTACAATGGGTACAGGACAACATCTGAAATGAATCTGGTATTTGCAATGGATATGGGACAGTCAAATAGGTGCTCGGTCACAACAAAATGAAAAGGAAAGTGGAGTCACATATATATATATATATATATATATATATATATATATAAATGGAAGGAAATAGATAGTAGTGAAAGGCGGGATTGGTCAAATTTGATATAAGAGTCCTTCCACAACTAATGTATTGTTTACTGACTGGGTGTTGAATTAGATTGGATGGTGAAGTAGGGAATCCAATTAGTACTTGTGGAAAGTGGAAAGAGCGAAAGCTACTTTCGTATACAAACTTATAACAATTCCTGAGTATTTGAGAATTCAATCAATCTAATAGCGATTGAATGGATAATTTGCTTTTACTTATACATTTATAC